>CAIGQZ010032287.1:13530615-13547413 GCA_903798205.1 Danio tinwini | reverse complement strand
GATGTTATATATATATATATTATTTTTTATTATTTTTTGTTGAGTGTTCTATCATTTTCTTTTTTTTTTTTTTTTACAGATGTTATGCTAAAATGTAAATATTTTATTGTAATATTTGTTATGCATTTGACTGGAAATGTTCAGCAAATAAAAATGTTTTATAAATCCCTAACGGTTACTCAACCACCACTGTTGCGTTTCAGTTCTTATTAATACTTTTTATTTCATTATTAATTGAAAACAAAGTATTTTGTAAGGAGCTGCTATTTAAGCGTTTCAGTTTAAGGCAAATCACATTCATAGAGATTTAATCACACAACAGATTTATATCTAGACAAAAGCCAGCACAAATTAACAGGCAGTATTACAGTTAAGAAGGTGAAATGTTAATATTGTTCAAAATGTTTTCTATTATTATTTAAACAAAAATTGTAAACTCGAACCTTTTCAGCTTGTGGTATTTATCCAGCAATTGTGCATACTAAATCAGTCTTAGAAACTATGTTAAAGGGTGTTTCCCCCCCCCCCCCCCCCCAAAAAAAAAAATGAATGTTTACTCTCCCTTAAGTGGTTGCAAACATGAGTTTCTTGTTGTAGACAAAATATGATATCCTGAAGAATGTTGGAAACTGGTCACCATTGACTTCCACAGTAGAAAAAATAAATCAGGAAGAAAGAAAAAAACTCTCTCTTTAAAAATTTGATAAAAAAAAAAGATTCATTAACGTATGAATTTGAATGAAACTGGACATACTAGTGTAGTGTCTCCTAAATCACATACTTATGTTTGAATTTGACCTTCAGGACCTCGTGTAGTAATATGCATTTGGAAAATAGCATCACTGTCTCAGATCTAAAAACGAGTAGGTACTTTTGAATTTGAACTTATTCACAACTGAGGAAAATAAATTATTTAGACATCTGCCAGGTTGTCATCACAGGACCTACCAGCATCAGGGGACAGTAACATGAAGCCATTTTAGCTGGCGAGTAATGTTTCAGGTTAGTTTGCATCAAGTCTAGATTTTAGTCACCATGAAGTAAGCTCAGGGCAGCATGGTGGCGTAGTGGGTAGCACAATCGCCTCACAGCAAGAAGGTCACTGGTTCGATCACCAGCTGGGTCAGTTGGCATTTCTGTGTTGAGTTTGCATGTTCTCCCCGTGTTGGCGTGGGTTTCCACCGGGTGCTCTGGTTTCCACCACAAGTCCAAAAACATGTGGTACAGGTGAATTGGGTAAGCTAAACTGGCCATAGAGTGTGTGAATGAGTGTGTATGGATGTTTCCAAGTGATGGATTGCAGCTGAAAAGGCATCCGCTGCGTAAAACATATGCTGGATAAGTTGGCGATTATTTCACTGTGGCGAGCCGAGATTAATAAAGGGACTAAGAAAATGAATGAAGGTAGCTCAGCTCATTTCAACTGCTCCATAATACCATGGCAAGTTGATTTGCCTTCATGTTCATCTTCAAAACACAAGATTGGTGTAAACTAACCTAAAACATAACTGCTAGCCAGGTAATCCAGCTTTAAGGTACAGGCCCTATTGCTTTTTTGTGTCACTTCCATTTATAAATACTGAAAACAAGGACAACTTTAAAAAGTTTGTGTGTGTATGTCTGTATGTGGTGTGAAATTATGGAACAGATTCTCAAACAATGTCAGGATATTAATCAATTTAAAAAGTTGTATAAATGTATATTATTAAAGGAATATAATGAAGGTAATTGAAAAAGGATAAAATGAGTAAGGTATGATGACATTTTAATTAATGGCTATATTTGCAGTACAGTTTTTTTGGGGGTCTATGTTATAAAATGTAAATGTACAAATGGAATCAAACATATAATATGTCAAAGATGCCAAAAGGATAAAATATGTCTCATGTAAAAAGAAGCGAGAAGTAAAAGAAGAAATAAGTTTAAGTAATAGACAAATGATGTATGTGGTAATGGGGTGGGAAAATAATAAGCTTGTGCTTCATCCTGCTCCATTTTCGACCATGTTGAAATGTTTGGTTTTTTGTTAAAGATATTTTATGTATGATATTTCTGTTTGAAAATAAATCAAATCAAATCTTACACCCCTGTTTACCAGAGCTTGCCGCCATGCCTCTGTAATTTCAGAAGTTCAAGATTCATCATATAGACGCCGTATAGAGATAACGATGGCTTATGAACAAATAAAAACATTCGATTGAATGCGATGTTTGGCCGATGTTACCATCTTTCAAAGACGTCTCTGTGATGTACGTGTGCTATCTATGCTCATAACTAGGCAACATAAAGATCTGTTAACGAGGAAGTGTGTCCCAAAGCGTGCATATATACTCTTCTGTTACACACTCAAAAGTATGTATTTTACCTTCACAGAATGTACATACTTTTAGGGCGTAGTACTAGTAAGATCTTGATTAACTAGCCCAGGTGTGTCTGATTGGGGTTGGAACTAAACTTTGCAGGACACTGGCCCTCCAGGACCGAGTTTAGACACCCCTGGTTTAGACACTTGTGGTGTCCTGTTTTTCACCATCATAAAACATTAATATCAAACGCAGCATGTGAAAACTTCTGTTTTTAGACACTTTGTTTATTCTTTTTTTTATAACCGTAAAATTAAAAAGAAATCTAAAGCATGATTATCCATTAGCATCCTCATGACAGTGATGTGCAATTACAGTATCTCTGGACATTACTCTCTCATGACAACAGCAGTGACATTTCTGCAAAAAAACTACTTAAAATGAAATGCTTTACAAACAACACTGAACACACAGAAAAATAGACCTTTCTCTGGCACTTGTAGAGTCCTCAGACAGAACCTCTGCGTGTGTGTGTGGGTATGTGTACAGTACAATCGATACAAACAAGAGGCCAGTCACCTCATGGACTGAACGAAAACTAAAAACAAATGTGGGAGTTTTTTTTTAAGGTTGAATTGCATTGAACATCAAGTCATTGATCAGCACATGGTTTTACTGCATAGGGGCTTAACAATTCTTTCCATCTCACACTTGCTTATCGCTTCCAAAATTACAAAAATGTTAAATATAAATAAATAAACATTTTAATTATCATTTACAGCATCATTTCAAAGAAAAACATCAAGATGAACACCCAAAGTGAAGAAGTGTAGAGCTCTGCAATAAATAAAAGTCGTGACACACACACTAAAACGGCAAAAAGGGGGGCTTTTGGTTGTTATTTTTTCTTCTTCTTTTCAAAACAACTGCAACATTCGCTTTGATATCAACATTCAGTTAATCTTGTTCTATTGGCAACCAGTAGTGGGCGATAACTGCTGGACAGAAGGCACCATAGACAGATAAAGAGGAGGAAACCATTTCTGTCTGCGTTTACAAAGGGATCGCGAAGAAGAGACAAAACCAGATCCTAAATTCAAGAGGAGTAGTCAAAAGTACAAATATGTGATCTGGGCTTATACGCCACAAGCTGAAAACCGTATATACACGAGGAACAAACAGTCATAACATGCACTGAATACTGAGATTATTACTGAATGCCCTGCAGACGCACAGACACCCCTTTGAAAGAGGCGATTATGGTACGGCCCGAAGTCTGTGTGCAAGCACTGCTCAGACACCAGATGGCGTCATTTAAGGTCTAGCTAAAAGTATAGTTATCGTAGTGTGCGTGCAGAAGCGTAGTGTGATATAATAGAGTTCACAGTTTCCTTCTGAATAAGAGATGATCCACTTAAATCGCCCGTTTATGATAACAACCCAATCGACCCGTCTGTTTACCCATTAACCCTTCTTTTTCTCCCTCCAACAGCACACATCTTGGTCAAGTTTTCTGGTTTCATTCGGAGATGTGGGCCAAACTTGTGATCATCATCGTCGTCGTCGTCTCAGACAGCACCGTCAAGTGGTTTTTCAGCGAGTTTCACTCAGCCTCTGCTTCACTGTCCTTACTTAACATACCTGAAAAGGTAAGAGAACAGACAGTATGTACTGTAAAAGAGGCTGCAGTATTACGCATGACCACTAGTGTGCAGTGCTGTTTAGCAATTGACTTTCATGACTATTTGAAGGCCTGAAATGGGGCCCAGTGTCAAAAAAATACCCATCAAAGAGAATTATTTCCAAGGTTTTTATAAATGTTCATAGATTTTCGCAATATTTGGCTGGTAGAATTTAGTTTAGGGGTATTTGTAGAGACATTTTAGGGAAAATTCACTCTAAAATGAAACATTTCTTACAATTTATTCACACTCGAGTGTTTCTAAACTTTTATGAATCTCTTCTGTTGTACACAAAACAGGACATAATGAAAGTGTTGCGAGAAAATAAGTTATTGACATCCATCGTAGGAACAAAGAAACATTCTGAAGTATAACTTCCTTTGTGTTCAACAGAAGAAAGTGGGTTAATGATAAAATTAGATTTTTTTGGGGTAAACCATCCCTTTAACAGATATATCTGTGTGGTCTTTTGTGTCGAATCAATGCTTACATTTAACATTCATTCATTTTCCTTCAGCTTGGTCCCTTATTTATCTGGGGTCACCACAGCGGAATGAACCGTCAACAGGGTTTCTGCAGGTGTCACCAAGTCAAATGTAAGACTTTTTAAGACCATAAAGAATGAAATTTCAGATTTATAAAGCGCTAAATGCTAATGATTTTTTAATGACCCAGCAGAAAAAAAAAATCTAATTAGTTATTTCTTATCCACATATTTGAAATGTGTCAAAACAAGCAGACCTATACATATACATAATTTTTTTTTTCAACCTAACATAAGTTCTTTAAAAGCTTAATGTATGGACAACAGACTTGTAATATTAGTTATGTACAGTTTTAAGATGTACTGTTGGTGATTGGATGCGTGTTGGATCAATTGTGTAGCTTCACATAAACAAAAGAAAAATAAGGCCTGTTAAAAAAGATTTAAGACCTACAAGGCAATGTTTCAGTAAATTTAAGACTTTTTAAGGCCTAAAATTTAGTTTTTGAAATTTAAGACCCGGTGGATACTCTGGTCAGCTATTCCAGCATATGTTTTACGCAGCGGATGCCCTTCCAGCCACAACGACAACGTCGGGAAACACCCATTCACATTCACAAACACACACATACACTATGGCCAATTTTGTTTACCCAATTAACTTCAAACCGCATGTCTTTGGACTGTGGGGAAAACCAGAGCACCCAGAGAAAACCCAAGCGAACACCAGCAACCTTCTTGCTGTGAGTGACAGTACTGAGCCACTGTGCCGCCTCTTACATTTAACAAATTAATTACATTTTTCAGAATACTATAGACTGTAACCAATAAACTATAAACAAAAGTTCAATAAATTCCCTTTAAATGACTATCATGCAATCTTAAAATGTGCAATATAAGTCTTGGCCTTCTCCATAATGCATCTATGAAATTTCTGCAAAAAATATCCCCAGTAATTTTCCTCAATGTATTATATGATGTTGAAAATGCTCCTTTTTAAAGTTGAAACATCTCAATTTGTCAGAATTATTTTAAAAAAAACAAAGTAGATCTATATTTAGGCCCAATCCCAATTCTATTTTTTTAACCCTACCCCTTCCCCATGGCCCTTAAAAATGAGTGTGAAGGGGAAGGGCTTCAAAATTGACCCCTAAGAATCGGGACAGCACTACAGCACCTGCACACGCCATCACGATCTCATGCTTCATATGAGATCAGACGATGTCGACTGCTGTAGTTATTCCAGTTGTGTTATTTTTTGGTATTTTTCTTTAGGAAATCACTGAAGGCATATATTATGTTATCATAACGATCTAATGTGGCAATAAGCTATAAGAATTAGGATTGGGCCTTTAATCGAGCTGCGCATCGAAGGAATTGCTCTTCAGTGTTTGGACTCTCAGTAGTGATTATTAACCCACACTGAACTGAGCTAAACTGAAACTCTAAAAATCGAACTGACACTCATTCAATTTACTATAATCTTGAATGTGAAGCTGCTTTGACACAATCTACATTGTATAAGCGCTATACAAATAAAAGTGAATTGAATTGAATTAATGTTGCTATTGCAATCCCTTTTTGTTACACTTAAATATGCTAGGCCTTTATCTTAATTTGAGGAAGGCATTTTGTTCATTTTGGTAATATTTCAGCTTGCAGCCCCTATTAAAGTCTGACAATGCTCTGCAGAAAGGGCCTTCTCCATGATCAGGGTTGTACCACAGGGCACAATGTCTTTTGATCCTTGCATACTATTTGCAATATTAGCAGCATAACATCTGCTACTTAGGATTCATAACGTTCTTCAGAGCAGCAATTAATATTCAGTGTTAGAAATTCACAGCCAACGAGGCAGGCACACAGTGACCTCTCAGAAGAAAATTTGGACATTTCTTTGGCAAAGCAGAGAGAAGTGTGTAATTCCTTTAGTTCAACTAGTTAATGAGGTGATTCACCCAAAAATTAAAATTAACTCACCATTTTCTCATCATCAAATGGTTACAAACATTTTACAAAGATTATTTGAAAACTGTTGGAAAATTGTAACCACTGACATCCATAGTATGCAGAAAATAAATAAATACTATGGAAGCCAATGGCTACCAGTTTCCAACATTCTTCAAAATATACACTACCTGACAAAAGTCTTGTCGTGGATCCCAGTTGTAAGAGCAACCCATAATAACTTGACTTCTAGTTGATCATTTTAAAAAGTGTCAGAAGGTAGATTTTTCAGATGAATCATCTGTTGAACTGCATCCCAATCATTATAAATATGATGCCATGACCTGTGATGCCTATTACATTACAAACCACAGGGTTGAGCTAATTCTTGAGCAGGATAGCGCTCCTCCTCATACTTCAGCCTCCACATCAAAGAAAGTGCTCCAGAATTGGCCAGCCCAGTCACCGGACATGAACATTATTGAGCACGTCTGGGGTAAAATGAAGGAGGCATTGAAGATGAATCCAAAGAATCTTGATAAACTCTGGGAGACCTGCAAAAACGGTTTCTTTGCCATTTCAGATGACTTTATTAATAGGTTATTTGAGTTATTGCAGAGATGTATGGATGCAGTCCTCCAAGCTCATTGGAGTCATACACAATATTAAATCTTTTTCCACTGCTCCATGACTTTATAATCTATACTGTACATTATTTCTGTTAAGTGGCAAGACTTGTATCTAAGCAAAGTCAGACCTTACTGTCCTAAATGAACAATTAAAAATTAAGGCATGATTATATTTTATTTTGCCAAAATAAGCATGATATAGAGGCCTTTGCTTTTCATATAAGCCACTTTTGATACTAAATGATCAACTAGAAGTCAAGTTATTATTGGTTGTTACTAAAATTTACATAGGCGACAAGACTTTTGTCAGGTAGTGTATATTTATTTTGTGTTCAATAGAATAAACTCAAACAAGTTTCTGACAAGTGAGTAAATAATGAAACCATTTTCAATTTTAGATTATGGGTTTAGTTCTTAGGAAATACACAGATGAATAAAATGTGTATCTTGAGTATACCTTTGTAAGTAGTATTTAAGCTTACAGTATGAGAACTGTACAATATTATTGGAAAGATATTATAGGGCTTTTCATACCTGAAATACTTAACATGGGGCATTCTTAACCAAATTAATCCTGGAAATTCAAGTTCTGTCATCAATTAAATAACAACGTTTATTCAATGCATGCATTTGTGTATAGTAGTGAGCAGCACCAGATTATGAGTCACTCAATTTATATTTAAATGTAATATTTACAGCTAAACCAACTTCTAAATTACAACTATGACACATATTGGAACCAGGGTTAAAAGCAGTCTTTAGAACAACAATAACCTGAGGTTAGGTGCAGTGTGAAAGGCCCTTATGTGTGTGTGTGTGTTGAGAGGACACAGAGTGCCTGGTTGAGTTACTGCAGGACACTATCTATCAGCAGATGACAGCCCTGCAGTGGGAGGGGCTCTGATCTACTGCAAGTGTCTCATTAATCAAAATCTTATGCGGTGAAATGTGGGCGTGCACACACACACATGCACACAGACACAAAACAAACACACAAAAATACACAAACACACGCACACACATACACACACAGAGTCTGCAGGACGCCGTTCAAAGCCAATCACGTCTGTCTCTGTGTTGAAAACAGAAAGTATAAGTTAGCACATGCCATCCTCGCACACGTCATGAGCCAAGCTGCGGTCATGCACAGTCTCCTTAACCCCAGCAGCAGCAGCAGTAGTGTGTCAGGCAGGTGTTGTACCTGTGTAGTGGGCGAGAGAGGTTGGGAGGAGAAGGGTCCTGCTGGAAATGAGCTTTAGGAATGCTGAGCATTTATACCTGCGGGGTTGAGAACAAGTGCCTGGAGGATGTCTGACAGAGAAACGATGCCCACGATACTGCCGTTCTCATCCACCACCACCAGCCTGTGCACCTGACCAAGAGAACCAAGAAAAACTATTAGCATCCACAGCAGACCTAGACTATCAAGTACCTCGAAAAGCTCTGGAATATTTATTTTGTACTAACCTAGAGCAGCCCTAAAATATGCTAAGCAAGAAGCAGCTTTAAAATACTGAGATCCAAGAGCAAATCAACCTTGTTTACTCAATGACTTAGAGCAGCTGTACAATATACAAGTAAAAGAACTAGACTACAATACTGGCTCTATAAAGACAGAGCTGCTCTAGAGCATCTTTTACCCAGATGATCTAGAACAAGGGTCACCAACCATGATTTTGCCAAGTATCCTGGATTAACATCTATGTTGATCCTGGAACATAATTTTTCTTAAAAAATGTAATCCATACCAATGGCCATGTCATTGGCCCATAAACACTTCCTGCTTGTTACCAAACTATTTGAGAACTGTAACAAGAGGCAATTTAATCATATCTTAATGCTAAAATGGCTGCCATAACATTATTTATAAATGTGTGGAGCTTTTTGGATTGTTGGAAGCTAAGTAAATTCAAAATGTAATACAGGAAATACATTGAGACCATTGTTATTGTTTACATCCCTCAAAATGGTCAATTCCCTACCCCTAAACCCAGTCATAACTGTAAATCATTCCCAAAATCAGAGGAGAATAATAGTTGAACACCACATGTAGAAGTGCATAAATCCAACCGTAAGCCTAAACGTAAAATAAACGGTAAACATATCCCTTAATTCAGATTGGCTGATTGGAATGTTGTTCCAGGATAAACCTAGATGTTGATTCAGGAACATGTCCTACTTGGTATAATCAGGTTTTCTAATCAGAGATTCACCTTCCTGCAGATTTCAGTTGCAACTCGTATCAAACACACCTGCCTGTAATTATCAAGCGCTGTTCAGGTCCTAGTTAATTGGTTCAGGTGTGTTTGATCATGGTTGGAGCTGAGCTCTGCAGGAAGGTAGATCTCCAGGAACAGGGTTGAGCACCCCTGATCTACAGTATCTCCTCTACATTGAAGTAGAGCAGACATAGAAGAGCTAGAAACAAGAGCATTTACTATTTACACTGAATGAATTTTTTTCATTGCAGTGTGCGACTTTTCCATTGTTTTTCGATGTAAACACAGTTGATGGACACGTGTGACCGTTGTGCTCATGTCTTTTGACATGTTTTTTGGAAGCATGTCAAGTTAAAAGAACTTTTAAACGCAGCACCGCTCAATGTCAATTCCGAAGCAGTGGACCAAGAAGAACTCAAATGCAGAGCAGGCATTAAACGTTTCTGTTTACAGATGCTCAGTGGCTGTGTCTTAATACTTTTGTGCTGTACACTGCTGTTTTTTTACAAACCATTCTGTTTTACATTTTTAGAAGCAAAGATGCATTTGATGTGAATGTCCTTATGCTGCCTTTATAAAGACAGAGAGTTGCTCCAGCGCATCTTTTACCCAAAATAATATTTATTAACAAGGTCTACTCTAGAATATAGTGCAAAGAGCGACTGTAAAATATTTCCGCTATACAGATCTAATACAACGGTTGAAAATAAGTGAAACAGAGCTGCATAATAACATAGGTTTAGTGTGACTTGTAGGACATCCAGGTTGATCCTGGAACAACATTCCAATCGGCCAATCAGAATTAAGGGACACGTTTACGGTTTATGCTATATTAGGCTTACAGTTAGGGTTATGTCCTTCTACATGATTGTAATTCAACTATTATTCCCCTCTGATTTTGTGAATATTTTATAGTTAGGGATGGGTTTAGCAGTATGGATTACATTTTTGACGAAATGATCTTCCAGGATCTACATAGATGTTAATCCAGGATTTCATTGTACGTGACAAAAAAACACACCCACCGATAACATAATATAACGAGTAATTAAAACATTACCACCTTTAACAACAAAGAGCAGTTGAAGAATATCCAGAGTGAACTAGAGCAGCTATAGAATATATAAAAGTCCAATTCTAGAATATAACAATTTAAGAGATAGTTCACAAAAAATGAAAAATCACTCCCAATTTACTCACCCTCAACTGCTTCTAAACATTTATAAGTTTCTTTATTTTTTTAAACACAAAGGAACATATGCTGAAAACCAGAAACCGCAGGCATCCAGAGTAGGAAAAAACAAATAGTATAGTAATAAGTCATATTAAGTAAGTCAATGTGTATTGGTTTCCAACATAGTTAGAAAGATCTTTTTTGTTCAACAGAAGAATTAAAAAGTTAGCTTTGTAACAAGTGGAGGATGTGTAAACAATGACCGAATTTTCAGTTCTCCAGTGTTTTAGAGCATCTCTAGAACATTTCTTACCCATCTGTTTTTAATATCTGCTCAATAGTGATCTTAAGCAACAGTAGAATATCTATTCTGTCGTAGGAGTGCCTGTAAAAAAATCCCTCTATTAATAGCTAGAGGAACTGCTGAAGGTCACCACAACCAAAATGAATATCTATTCTCAAGAGCGCCTATAGAATACATTACAGAATACACTCTTACAGAATACACTTTATTAGGTACACCTGTCCAACTGTTGGTTAACGCAAATTTCTAATCAGCCAATCACATGGCAGCAATTTAATGCTTTTAGGCATGAGGACATGGTCGAGACGATCTGCTGCAGTTCAAACTGAGCATCAGAATGGGGAAGAAAGGTGATTTAAGTGACTTTGAATGTGGTATGGTTGCTGGTGCCAGATGGGCTGGTCTGAGTATTTCAGAAACTGCTGATCTACTGGGATTTTCACCCACAAAACAGAGTTTACAGTCAGAAAAAAAGAAAATATCCAGTAAGCAGCTGTTCTGTGGGCGCAAATGCCTTGTTGATGCCAGAGGTCAGAGGGGAATGGCCAGACTGATTCAAGCTGATAGAAAGGCAACTCAAATAACCAATTGTTATAACCGAGGTATGTAGAAGAGCATCTCTGAATGCACAACACGTCGAACCTTGAGTCGGAAGGGCTACAGCAGCAGAAGACCACACTGGATGCCATTTCTGTCAGCTAAGAACAGGAAACTGAGGCTACAATTCACACAGGCTCACTAAAATTGGACAATAGAAGATTAAAAAAACGTTGCCTGGTCTGATGAGTCTTGATTTCTGCTGCATTTGGATGGTAGGATCAGAATTTGGCATCAACAACATGAAAGCATGAATCCATCCTGCCTTGTGTCAGCGGTTCAGGCTGGTGGTGGTGTAATGGTGTGGGGGATATTTTCTTGGCACACTTTGGGCCCATTAGTCCCAATTGAGCATCGTGTCAACGCCACAGCCTATCTGAGTATTGTTGCTAACCATATCCACCTTTTATGACCACAGTGTACCCATCTTCTGATGGCTACTTCCAGCAGGATATCGTGCCATGTAAAAAAGCACGAATCATCTCAGACTGGTTTCTTGAACATGACAATAAGTAGTTCACTGTACTCAAATGGCCTCCACAGTCACGAGACCTCAATCCAATAGAGCACCTTTAGGATGAGGTGGAATGGGAGATTTGCATCATGGATGTGCAGTGGACAAATCTGCAGGAACTGCGTGATGCTATTATGTCAATATGGACCAAAATCTCTGAGGAATATTTCCAGTAACTTGTTGAATCTATACCACGAAGGATTAAGCCAGATCTAAAGGTAAAACAGGGTCCAACCCGGTACTACTAAGGTATACCTAATGAAGTTGTCATTGAGTGTAGTTCCAGCATATCTTCTTACAGTGAACTAAAGCAGCTCTTAATTTTGAAACAAGCAGACTCACCTCAGCCTTGACTATTCGATCGACTATTGTTTCCAGTGTTTCCAATCTGTTGCACTTCATGACCCCTTCAAAGTACTGTGACCTGTGCATCAGCGCCTGCGTTACACTAATGTCCAGGTTGTTGTACGTCTTTTCAGCAGCAAGATTCTACAAACGCACAAAGATAATGAAAGACCAAGTCAAACAATTTGCACACTCAGCAATAAAATAAATACAGAATATACTTACAATGACATCAAATTTGGAATAAATATCCACAACTTTTCCTGAAAGAGAAAAATACAACATGGAAAAAGTCAATTTTGTGAGTTAGTTAGAGCACTGGACTGCACTATATGTGTTTTTTCTTCCTCTGGACTCATACCTGACTCATCCACCACAGGCAGTGCAGACACTCTTCTGTCCACAAAGATGCTGAGTGCTTTGATGATTGGCGTGTCAGGGTGAATGAAGGCGATGTTGTTGTAGGTCCCGATGCTCAGCTCCTCCAGTGTCTGCTTCATAAAGGCGGGCTTTGGCATCTCACAAACCTGAGACACACAAACTCTCATATTATTGACCTTGTTATGCGCTCATTTTTGTGATTGTTTTAGAACTTGCGATTCAGTCGCCTATGGGAGAAATTACTATGAATAATAAACGGCAGAAAACAATCAAACTTCTTCCTCTACAAACAAGTGTGTTCATGACACTACATAAAAAGTAGAATGATATAAAAAGAAAATATCAGTTTGCAACATAAGCCGTGTTTAAAATCCTAAAATCAATAGAAGTGATTGAGACTGAAAGTTTCCAGCCAAAAAGATTCCAATAGCTGCGCCCACTCCTACATGAAGAATAACGTCAATACATAATCTCATACGTCAGAGAGGTCATCTAATATCCTGATAATAAGATCCATTAAATTAGTTTTGTTTCTGTCAGCTTTGTGTTTGTCTATTTGCCACCATCTTGTGGCAAAAAAATGAGCAGGTTAGTGTATACTCCATCAGCTTTGCAATTAATAAAAGAATTGAAAAGTATTATGGCTCAGAACAATGTTTTGTATCAAATTTTTAGTTTTTTTTGTCAAGTAGCCACATAATAAGTGGGATAAAGTACATCCTGGATGATTGTTTTTGCAGAATAAAGCCCTTCGGTCTTATACAATAGCCCTCTACTTTGAGTTGGGCTGCCAGCTTTATTCTGTGATACTTTCTTTAAACTCAATTAATAAAGAGTTTACATATACTGACCATATGGAAAGGGCCTTTTTTTTTACATTTTACAAGTATTTATGCAAATTCTCTCACTTTATTTAGAACTTCTTGGCAATTGTTTGATTAAGAATGTATATAAAATAATAATGAACTAAAAAACACTTTTCAAAAACTAATGATTACAGGCCCAACATAAAATATTGTGGTACCATAATGGCGTCTAAGATCACAGCCATCTAAAAGTAAAAATATACATATATATTACCGTAAACGATGTACACTTTAAAATAATTCTTGCTTCCTTAAATGTTTTAGTTGAATTAAATTAACCTTTCTAGTTGTCTGAACATACTGTACAATCTAATTGACTAAAATATTCTGTTACTCTTTGTATAAACAATTGTTTTTGTTGAAACCTGAATTACTTATTAAAATAGGTTAAAGCAACATAAAAAAAAAACATTTGTAGTCATGACTTTGTCATAATTTTTACAGTTTATTTTTATGGCACCACAAATTAAATAATAGAAAATAATATGACTATATACTTTATTTGTTTCCTTTACACTTTTTATTCATCTGGTATATATTATCATATTGCACAGCACTACAAGCTTCTGGTTTTGAACACTGACTCAAACTAGCTAAAAATGATTTGAGTAATCAAATTATTTGAAATAATTATTTTAGAAAATTGTACTTTTACATTTTCTGGAAAATGCACCAGACTTTAACTTTGGCCTGATTGTGTTTAAACTGTTGCACTAGTTCATTCATTCATTCATTCATTCATTCATTCATTCATTCATTCATTCATTTATTTATTTTTTATTTGAAGTATAATAGATTTCCAGTCATATTGGGTCACAACTGAATTAGATACATCAACAAGCTTCATTGTGACACTTTCCTGAGAGATGAAAGTTCTTTAAACATCTGAAGTGCATAAAAGCCCATTGATTTGGGATCAAACAGATGGCATTATTCTACAGTCTGCTGTTCTTTTCATCTGCTTTGCTCCTCCCTCTGCATTCATTCAGTTCCTTCCTCATTCTCTGTCACTCTGGAGAAAATGACTGGACGCTTTATTACAGCATCAGTTAAACCTCAAAAAATAAAAAAGCACTTACAAACAGCTGAAGGAATTTCAGGATCCTTTTGTGCGTCAAAATGTAAAGTGCATTTCCACTGACGGGATCAATGACGGGCAGCCGGTGGATCTTGTTTTTGATCAGTGAATACACAGCATCAAATATGCTGAAACACACAAGATTTTACAGACAGAGAAAGTCAATTTCACCGCAGTGACCTGAGGAACACAAGGGTGACTTCAGAGGATCCAGATAAAACTCTGAGATGTGCACTGAGTTATTGAATACACTTAAAATAAGAGCAAGTGCGGGAAAGGGTAATAAATGAGAGGAGAGCGGTAGTCTAGCAGTTCACTAATGAAGAAATGTTTAAAGGGAACCCTGGGTTTCAAGCTGTGTATGGATTAATATAATGTAAATGATGCCTATTTGTGGAATATGTAGAAGAAAAAAATCATGACACATTTACATTATTAAAAAAAATCCATTTTGGAGTATGCCAAATTATCAAATTATCCATTTAAAAATATATATTTTGGACTTTGGGAGTCACCACTGTTTTCAATGACATAATTTTGGAGCTCCACCTCTGGCGCTCTGTCAATTCCCATTAGAAACGCACCAAAACTTGTGATACAAAATGCTCCTACTAGATCACGTATGCCACTTTTGGTTGCAATTCTCAGTCAAAATGGATCTTAAACTTTGTTACTCTAAATTTTTCCCCCCTCAAGGACAATCTAGAACATTAAATCCTTCTGAACACTGAGTGAACTTTACATTGAAAAAAGAATGTAGCCAAACATGCCAACGATTGTTAACATTCACAAAAGCAGAGCTCCCAAATTACATAATCGAAAACAATGGCGGCACCCACGGTCCAAAATAATTTGGAATAAATGTGGATTGTTTTGAATAATGTAAATGTGCCTTGATAGACAGGGTTTTCTTTAAATACCCTTTACCATTCTACATGTACTTAGTAAGGCAATATAATAACAGGAATGTTAATGCAGATCTGTTGTTACCTTGCATCTGGAGATATGTTCACTAAAGGCTTAAATGTCTCTTGTAGATAGAGCTCTGTGGAGAAAAAATAAATAAATGAAAAAATAATATCTAGAACAGTATATCTACATAATATCTACATCATATACCTAGATATAGGTAGCCCTAGGATATTGCGAGCCCTGTAAACATTGTAATTACGAAGAAAAAAAAAAACATTTCTTACCTCTCCATGTCTCAATTTTATGCTCTTCAAGCTCATAGATTTGTACCTGAATCAAAACAAAAATATTTTCTTAAATTGCAGATTGCATTATTTTCAGTTTACAAATTACATTTTCATTATAATGAAATTCACACACTAAACAACAAGAATGAGTTACATTGTTAAAATATTTAGGACAAATCCATAAAATTATGAATTATCCTAAATTATATTTTAGCTGTTTTGTATAACACACACACACACAATTATAAAAAAATAGTTTTGTACAATTCATCTGACCAATGAAAAAAATCTAACACGTTTTTGCTATTGGGAAGAAAGGAAGGAAGGATAGGGAGGAAGGAAGGGAAGGAAAAGAAAGAAGCGAAGGAGGAGGAAAGGAAGGAAGGAACGAAGAAAGTAAGGAGTAAAGGAAGAACGGAGGGAAGGAAGGACGGACAGGGAGAAAGTAAGGAAAGAAAGAAGGGAATGAAGGAAGGAAAGGAAGAAGTAAAACGTGGAGGAAAGGAAAGGTAGGAGGGAAGGACAGAGGAAAATGAAGAAAGAAGGAAAGGAAGTAGGAAAGGCAGGAAGAAGGAAAGGAAGGTAGGAAATGAAGGAAAGGAAAAAGGAACAGCAGAAAGAAAAGGAGGAAAGGAAGGAAGAAAATGGAGGAAAAACTGAGGAGAGAAAGGAAGGAAAGAAGGGAAGGAAAGAAAGGGAGGAGGAAGGAAAGGAAGAAGTGAAAGGAGGAGGAAAGGAAAGAATGAAAAGTAGGAGGGAAGGACAGAGGAAAAAGAAGGGAATGAAGGAAGAAGGAAAGGCAGGGAGAAAAGGAAGGAGGGAAGGAAAAGGAGGAGGAAAGAAAAAAGGAGCGAAGGGAGTAGGGAGGAAAAGGAGGAATGACAGGGAGGAAAGTAGGAATGACAGGGAGGAAGGAAGGAAAGGAAAAATGGAAGGAAAGAAAGGGAGGAGGAAATGAAGAAGGGAAGGAAAGAACAAAGAAAGCAAGGAGGAAAGAAAGAAAAACAGAAAAGAAGGAAGGAAATGAAGGAAGGAAATGCAGTAAGAAAACTAGGGAAGGAAAGAAGGAAAAGGAG
>CAIGQZ010032287.1:13461165-13491253 GCA_903798205.1 Danio tinwini | reverse complement strand
TCCATCCATCCATCCATCCATCCATCTATCTATCTATCTATCTATCTCAGTCCATTCTCTGCTTGTTTGTCCATCCATCCATCCCTCCATCCATCCCTCCATCTATCCATCCATCCATCCATCTATCTGACTCATTCCATTCTCTGCTAGTTTGTCCATCCATCCATCCATCATCATTCCGTTTGCCTGTCCATCCATCTGTCTGCCTTTCGTCCATCTATCTACCTGACTGTCAGTTTATTATCTGCTTGTTTTTCTGTCCATCCATCCATCTGTCCACGAGTCGGTCTGTCCATTCCATCCATGTATCTATAGATATCTATAAATCTAACTATATCAATAGATGTGAGTGCACAAATGCCAAGTGAAAGTTGATTGATGAGCACATTTATAAAAAATCAGAAGCATTTATTAAGCGTGAAAGAACAATCAAGAAATCCATTACAACCTTGCAGCAAGAAATTATTAACAAGCCACCCCGACTACCTCAAGTGACTGCACCAAACCATTATCTTCTCTCAGCCGAGACCACACATCCACAGCAGATGAATGAGGAAAGAACTTCTTTTATATCAGTCAGTCGGCCCAGTAAACACAGCACATAACAGGAAATACTGTAGAAAAGCAGCAAGAGCATAGAAGGAGCTGAAAAATTAGATCTCACAGAGTCACATGTTTGCTGCAGTACAAAGTGTATTTTACCCTGCGTGAACGTCTGGTGTTGCACAGTCAGACACAATTCCACATGATTCTGAACAGAACAGACCCACAGGCCCACAGGATAATCACATTAAACCATCCTCATAAGCAATACAAGAGGCGTATTTATGAAGCTGTATTGCTATCAAATCATTGTAATACAATTACACAACCTAATCGAATCAAAACAAAGGCTAAAGGAAAGCTTAAAGACTCCTTGATATTCAAAAGGTAAATGCCAAATAAATTTCCTCAAACGAGATTGATCATTCTAGAAGCATTGTCGCTATTGTATCATCATGCTGATGTGCGCTTTTTGGAAATGGCCAGATGAATCACATTTAAAGCCTCTGAGGCCCATTTAATGGCTGAATTGATTAAGAAATACATTTTGGGGAAATGGCATAGCTGGCTGTCTTTTAGCACAGCTAGTGAAATCCCTACCACTGTCTTACATGTTTAATCTTATAAAATAAGGCATAAAATAAACTCACAGATTTAAGTGTACAGAATGTTGTACTATTTCCAGCCTGATCTCACGAGGAAACGTAAGTATTTTAAGTTTTGTCAGTTTAGATGCTAATTCGTACAATTCGTACGAGTTCAGTCGTACGAAAATGCACGATTTTAAAAAGGAGACATGGCACCTAACCTCACCCCTAACCCCAACCGTCATTGGGTGATGAGCAAATCGTACTAATTTGTACAAATTAGATCGTATGAATTGACACGAATTAGCCACTAAATCAAAAAGTTACGAATTGCCGTGAGATTGCGTTAACTATTTTATACAGTGCATGTTGTTATCTCTGTTTCTTTTAACTGGACTGTATAAAACTTATACCTTTTTCTTCAACGTCATATTTTGTAAGACATTTCACTGCAATTTCTATTTAAATAAATGCTTTGAGGCAGTATGACACCATCAACTTTTCTTCCTTTTCACATTAATGATATTTACAGGGGCATATTATCAATGAATAAAAGATTATTTCCGCACTTTGCACAACACTAAATAAATACTACAAAATAACTTAACAGTGTTTTTGATTTGTAATCAAGTAAGTTTACCTCACATCTCTGTATCCAAATGGACAACTTTCATTGCCAATCACCAAAATAAATTGCATGAATTAAATTATAGATTTTTTTTCTCAGTAAAAAGCATGTTCAATGAAGATATTTTCTAAATGTCCTACTGTATATTAGGACATTACTATTTTTTTTTTTGTTATGTCCATTGCTAAGCAGTTTATCCGTACAACGTTAACTCTTGTGCACTGTTCAAATTTACTACCCTTTTGTTATGTTCAGGATGAAAACATACACTGAATTAAAACGCTGTAAAATACATCAGATAAATATTTCTTTTCTTTTTTTTTTTACATAAATCTGTTAATCGATCTCAGTCCTGATCAAAACAATAGGATTTTAACTTTTTAATTGCCAAATTCATAAATGATGTCAATGATTTGGTGGGAAAAAAAACACAAAATGACTTATTTTCACCGCCGGTGCATAAATACAACCTCTTTGTTTCTGTTTACTCAATGTAGTTCTGAGAGCTGAGGTGCATATTTTGATTTTCTCAGACACATCAAGGTAAGTGCACAAAGCTCTCACACACTTACAGACACACACTAATTTGCTGTTATACTACATAGAACTCTATATAAATTCCAGAAACTAAGCTTTTCTTGCACAGGCTTAAAAATCTAAAGGGGTAATGGTTCCTATAATCTTTTAAAACATTTAGTAGTTTACAGATTAGATTAACAAATTTCTGCAAAAAAAAATTTTTTAAATAAATATTTATCTGGTGCATTTTTACAGCAGTTTAATTTAGTGGATGTTTTCATTTGAACATAATGAAAGGGTAGTAAATTTGGCCAGAGAGTGTTGTTTTTTATTGGGGGGGTTTTCAAAGCAATTTTCCCAAAATCACCAAAAATCATTCCACTAGCTGAAACGTAGAAAGTTTTGGCCAAATTAAGACTCAAAATCACCCCAGAGTGGATGAAAACATCCCCAACAGTACATGTGGGTTAAAGGCAATTTTTCTCCACATTTTCTTCATACTAAATAGCTGCATTTCAGCCAAATATTGTAAAAAAAAAAACCAGACACTTATCACTAGTTTTGGGGGTCACCTGAGGTTTTTCACTGGCATTGCTGCAAAAGCCCTCATTTTGAACCCATTATTTGAACTCTGAGTGAACTTTAGTCTGGAAAGACAACACTATCTCATCAGCTGACGTCAACATGACCTCCATTGATGTTTACGCTACAGATAGAGGTGAACAAACTTCATCATTAGTGACCGATGACCCTCAACCAAGGGTCAAACAAGTTAAACCATGCACTATATACCTAACCCCGCTTACGGCAGAACACTTAGTATTTAATGAGCCATGACAGGTGCACTAATTATTACAAACACCAATCTGAAACTGCACTTGAATGAATTAATTTCCAGCACAAGCCAAAGAGATGGACAGGTGTATGTATGGACTTTTACATTTTTTAAATAAACTACCACAACTTACATATAAACATAAAAGGTCACTCCAGAAATGATAGCTTCTGCATTCTGCTCTAATAACTGCAAAACTATGCAAAACGCTGTTTGTTTGTGTTAGAATCAGGACTAGTAATAGAACACTGTGCTTTTTTATCTTTAAACCACAATTTAGAATTGCAGATAACAAAGTTTAAATCCGGTTTGTTCAAGAATTAGGTTAGTAGGCAGAAAATCTTTTATTACTATTTAAACACATTCAACCACCATATCCTATATCAAAATCTGATTTATGACAATATACACTACCTGACTACCTGACTGAGTCTTGTCTGCTATTCAAGTTTTAGGAATAACAATAACTTGACTTCAAGTTGATCATTTGGTATCAGAAGTGGCTTATATGAAAGGCAAACACCTCTAGATTAAGCTTATTTTACCAAAGTAAAATATGATCATGCCTTGACTTTTAATTATTTAATTAGCACAGTAAGGTCTGACTTTGCTTAGACAAAAGTCTTGTCAATTAACAGAAATAATGTACAGTATAGATTATAAAGTCATGGTGCAGTGGAAAAAAAAATTATATTGTGCATGACTCCTATAAGCTTAGAGGACTACATCCATACATCTCTGCAATTGCTTAAATAACTTATTAATAAAGTCATCTGGACTGGCAAAGAAAGCGTTCTTGCAGGATTTAGAGTTTATCAAGATTCTTTGGATTCATCTTCAATGCCTCCTCCATCTTAAGCAAGACATGCTCAATAATGTTCATGTCTGGTGACTGGGCTGGCCAATACTGGAGCACCTTGACCTTCTTTGCTTTCAGGAACTTTGATGTCAAGGCTGAAGTATGAGAAGAAGCGCTATTCTGCTGAATAATTTGCCCTTTCTTGAAGTTTGTAATGTAATGGGCAGCACAAATGTCTTGATACCTCAGGCTATTGATGTTGCCATCCCTTCTGCAGATCTCTCGCACGCCCCCATACTGAATGCAACCCCAAATTATGATTTTTCCTTCACCAAACTTGACTGATTTCTGTGAGAATCTTGGGTCCCTGTGGGTTCCAATATGTCTTCTGCAGTATTTGTGATGATTGGGATGCAGTTCAACAGATGATTCATCTGAAAAATCTACCTTTTGCCACTTTTTTTTTTTTTCAAATGATCAACTAGAAGTCAACTTATTATTGTTGCTTTTACAACTGGGATCCACGACAAGACTTTTGTCAGGTAGTGTATGCTTATAACATATTCAACATATTCATGTTTGGAGATCACAGATATATAAAACAAAAATATGCCAGATATGTGTACTGTATATATATGCAACATATATTTCAATTACCAAAATATAGTTAACATATTTGCAACCAGACTTACAAATATGTACACACACACAAAAAAAACTTGCTGCCTTAAATTTTTAAGTTGAATCAAATAACCTTTTCTAGTCATCTAAACTTATATCAGTCAAACTGACTAAACATATTAAGTTAAACTTTGTATAGCTTAAAGGGATAGTTCACCCAAAAATGACAATTCTGCTATTATTTACTCACCATTGACTTGTTCTAAGTCAGTTTGAGTTTTTCTATGCATTAAACACAAAAGAAGATATTTTGAGAAATGTTGGAAAACTGTAACCATTGACATCCATAGTATGAAAAACAAACACTATAGAAGTCAATGGCTTTTAGCAAAACATCTTTTTTGTGTGTGTTTCTCAACTTATAAAGGTTAACAACCACTTGAGTAAATAGTGAGTACATCCACATTTTTGAAAGAAATATACCTTTAAAACATTCTTTGACACCTGATTTACGTATTAAAATAAGTTAAAGTAACATAAAACATGTTCATAAATAGGCATGGAGCGTTTACACTGATGGTGTTAGGTATGTTCATTCACACAGCATTGGTTTATAACATTGGCTTTAGTAACACAACACACTTTACAAAAAACTAGCGCAGTCAAATCAACTAGTATCGTCCTCTGCATTTGCCTTTCTCTCTCTCTCTCTATTTTGCATATGTCAGCTCAGTAAACATGTGCTACTGCTTGTGCTTTTAATGACATACAAGTTCATTAAAGATCTCTCTTTTTTGTCACAGTGTGCATTTTAACTGCTGACTTCACTTAAGATCATGTTTTTCAAGATTTTATCCGTCATGAATGAGAAGAAGTACATTCTCTGAAGGTAAAAATAGCTCTTTGTCAAGTACTGAAAGCATAGCAAAGGTCTGCTGAAGACAAAATAAAGACAGAATTGTGCATCTCAACAACATTTCAAGGTCACTGTGAAGCTATAAAATACTTTTGGAAGGAATTTCAGAACTGGCTGCATTCCAAACAGATACAAATATACTCTTTAACTGTGATCTCAGTCAAAGTTGGTATATTTTTGAAGGACAAAGACCTAGACTTTTTGGTAAATATATATTCTAGCTAAATACTTTATTCGCAAATTTGTAAAGGTGAAACCCCGCTTTAATGGATGGAGGAATGATCTGAAGATCTCCATAAAGTCTCTTCACTTCATGCGGAACAGAAATGCCCAAAAGCTTTTACAGTACATGCCTTGGACTCATATTACTTGATTAAGACCCTCACACCCCCCTTTTATTTTTATTTTTTTGCTTGTTTGTTATGTTCCTAGTCATGTACTTTTATATCAACACTAACACTATATTTATTAGATTATTGAATATGCTGTAATGGTTTAAGCTTGAACTTATGGTTAATAAAAAAAAACATTTCAAGGACTTTTTCCTGAATCTATAAGAACACGTTAAGCTGAGCAGCGCCCCCTAAAGATAATTTACGCACAACTGCATGTGGTGAAATCTGGGGCAGCTGTTTGGCTAGATATGAATACAACAGCAGGTCATTTTTTCGTCTATATTATGAAGCTTTTTTGAGCTCTATTTAAGACATTACACTCATAAAATACCACCACAGTATCATTTATAATATTTGCTATTTGTGTATTATGTGCTATACTGTCTGCAGAATGCAATCACAAATGTACCTCATAATTTAAAGCAGGTTTTGATTTAATATTTTAGTTTAACATTTTTTAGGAGAATCAAAATCAATGCTGCATATTAGATTAGAAATCATTTTACTTTTTACATGAAATGTGCAAAATGCATTTTAAATAAATATATAGAAATAATTCATTCTTTAATTTTCTATTTCAATTGATTGTTTATTGATTTGAGCATTTAAAATTATTGAAAAATAAATATCTCATCTTAAATGCATTTTAAAGAAAAAATAAAATAATTTTTATATATAAATCCTATTATTTTTTTAAATGTTTTTTCTTTTAATTTTAACACAATTTTAATACAATTTTATTTAATGAAAATTCATATTTACAACATCATTTGTATTTTATAATTAAATAAAAAAATAAATATAAATTAATATAGAAAACTAAATGCACTACACATTGCATACTGCATATAATTCTGAACATAAAATGTATTGTGCATTGTATTGTGAATGTAAGTACATGCTCATAGTTTAAGTGGCCAGTGAGGACACTGTTTCTCTAGTTTGTGTCTTTGCCTGGTTGCATGCATCCATGTGTCACAAAATCCCGGCTGTTCTCCCAGCAGGCTTCATCTACTGTCATAGTGACGCCTGTCAAAATCCATTAAACTGACCAACAGGATTGCATTTGGTCATGCAGTGTGAGCGGCAATCATGACACGTGAGTGTTGCTGCTCTCATTTTCAGAACACGAGCGCTTTTACAGAAGCAGAACTCTCTGATCTGATCAGGGCTGATTTTAAAGATCATTTATTTTTAGAGCCAATTCAGTTATATTACAGTCCAATAGAAGCTGCAAGTTAAAGGTTTGAATGTGATTATTATAAACTATTATGATACAGTCAATTTCATTATGCTTGCTGTTATAGTCACTCTAAACAAAATAAAATTAAAAATATGAATCTCAAAAATTTAACATTTTTGTTGTCATCAAAAAATGACAACTGCCTGATGTAAACTCAGAACTGAAAGAAATAAAGTCAGAATTGTGACAACTTGCAGTTGTGGAATGTGTTTATTTATCATGATTCTTTATATCTCACAATTTTGATGTTTTTTTTCTCAGAACTGAGTTTCAGAATTTAAAGTCAGAATTGCAAGGCAACTTATAAACTTAAAATTGTGAGGAAAGGTCAGAACTTCAAGATTCAAGATAAAGTCAGAATTGTGAGAAAACAGTGACTTTTATTCTTTGAATTCTGGGTTTACATCTCACAATTCTTACTGGTTTACTCAGAGCTGCAAGTTTGTCTTACAGTTTAATTCAGAAGTGCAAGAAATCAGGTCTGAACTGTAAAAAACACAGAGTTTTATATCTCAGATCTAGCGCTCAAAAAACAACTCATGAAACAAAATATTTTGTGATTCGAAGTTTCTATCTCAGGCGACGCAATGGTGCAGTAGATAGTGCTGTCGCCTCACAGCAAGAAGGTCGCTGCTTTGAGCCTCACCTGGGTCAGTTGGCATTTCTGTGTGGAGTTTGCATGTTCTCCCGCGTGGGTTTCCTCCAGGTGCTCCAGTTTCCCGCCACAGTCCAAAGACATGCGCTATAGGTGAATTGGGTAGGCTAAATTGTCCGTAGTGTATGAGTGTGAATGAGAGTGTATGAATGTTTCCCAGAGATGGGTTGCAGCTGGAAGGGCATCCGCTGCATAAAACGTGCTGGATAAGTTGGCGGTTCATTCTGCCGTGGTGACCCCAGATTAATAAAGGGACGAAGCCGAAAAGAAAATGAATGAATGAAGTTTCTATCTCACATTTTTGTAAATTAAAAATAAATAAATAAATAAAATAAAAAACCCTCAAAATTGAGATGGAAACAGGTCTCAATTTTAAAACAAAAGAGACACGTTTACCTTTCTTTTATCCTGTAGGTGAAACAGACACACACTTACAGCTGTCATTACGAAGACTTATTATAGACATGATGATCCCCCCACCTAAACCCACCCCAAAACACAACCCTGACAAGAAACTATCTGTCTTTTTACATTTCAAAACAATGAATTCTGTATGATAAAATATACTAGTATAGCTATAATGATAAAATGTCCCCACTAGTATAGCTATACTAGTAAACTTTATCATACATAAAAAATATAACATTCATTCATTCATTTATTTTCCTTCGGCTTAGTCTCTATTTCAGAGGTCGCTACAGCGGAATGAACCGTTATGCAATACATGCCCTTCCAGCCGCAACCCAGTACTGGGAAAAAACGCATACACACTCATTCACACACACATACACTACGGCCAGCTTAGTTGATTCGATTCACCAACCGCATATGTTTGCATTTTGAAATCGGAGCACCCAGAAGAAATCCACGCGAACACAGGGAGAACATGCAAACTCCACACAGAAATGCCAACTGCCCCAGCTGGGACTCAAATCAGCAACCTACTTGCTGTGAGGCGACAGTGCTAGCCACCGTGTCGCTATCTGAAAATCATTAAAAGCAATTTCTTCTTATTTACTTTTTTTGCATGTTTTTTTTTCACAATAATTTTTTTTAGGAACATGTACATGAAAACGGAACTGAATGTGCGTGTAACAGGTCTCGGATCAGTGAGCGACAACCTCCAATTGGCATTTATATAATGTCCTGACATTTGGAGCCGCTAACTGCTAATCTGTGTCTCCGTATCATCCATCAGTCTGTCAGCTCTTCAATATCAGTCCAACATCCAGATCTGTTCACAGAGGATGAGTCTCTTCCCCTTCACCTCTCGCTCGCTCGCTTTCATTTCTGTCAATCGTTTTTCCATCCGCCGACTATTAGACACAGCTGGGAAACGTGATCTGTTGGTTAATGTAGCTGAGTGGCTGTTGCAGTGTGTACTCTTGGATACAGCAGCATTTACAACACAGATACATTGGAAATATTGCCTACATTTTTATGACACTGCAAAAACGTACCTAAACATATGTTTGACTGCAGTTTCTAGTTGAAATGGACACTACTTTTCATCCTCTTCAAAATAATATTTACAGGGACATTTTTTCCAAAAATAAACAATTATTTTTGCAGTTTGTTGCACAACACCACAAAATATCACAAAAGAAATTAAAGCAACATAAAAATCAAGGTAAACCTACACTGAAAAAAATGATTAATTGGATTTACTATGGCGACGCAGTGGCACAGTAGGTAGTGCTGCCGCCTCACAGCAAGAAGGTCACTGGTTTGAGCCTCGACTGGGTCAGTTGGCGTTTTTGTGTGGAGTTTGCATGTTCTCCCTGAGTTCGCGTGGGTTTCATCCGGGTGCTCCGGTTTCCCCCACAGTCCAAAGACATGCGGTACAGGTAAATTGGGTAGGCCAAGTTGTCTGTAGTGTGTAAATGAGTGCATGGATGTTTCCCAGAGGTGGGTTGCGGCTGGAAGGGCATCCACTGCGTAAAACAAATGCTGGATAAGTTGGTGGTTCATTCCGCTGTGGCGACCCCAGATTAATAAAGGGACTAAGCCGAAAAGAAAACGAATGAATGAATGGATTTACTATTTTTTAAGGTAAATGGTTGTAAACAATTTTTTTTGTTCAGTTTAAACAAACTAATTAAGTTGAAGATCACTCAATTTAATCTGTTTGTTAAAGTTCAGCTCGAATAAATTGATTGCAGTGCGCTTTTCTCTTACATTTGCTTTTGAAAACATTGGTCGGTTTAGGGAAGAATTTAAGTCAGCGGTTTACTGGTCATGTGATCTGTACAAGCTCCGCCTACTCATGGAAGAGTACAAGAAGGATGTGTATCTAAAACCTACAGCAAAACATTCTCTAATGCCACGGTCACACTAGAGATTGTGCTTGCAAAATTCTGTCTTATGGAGCTGTAAAAGGGGGAGTGATTAAACAAGATGATTAGACATTTTAAAAAGTGAGCGATTGCTCAATATTTTAAATTTCTGTCCTGAGAAGTCATGTTTCGCAGGTCAGAGCTCCCCGAGCTTGAACTTTACGACACAGTAAATCTTGTCGCACGAGCTTGCGTTTCCGATCTGTCACATTTGCATGTGCATGAATATAAGTCTATGGAATGAAAAATCCAGTGTGACCCCAGCTTAAGTATTCGCAAAAATGGAAACAGTGCCCTCTAGTGGATTTGTCATCTGAAACGTGCAACAAAACGTAACCAGAGCAATGTATGTTGGGTTCTGACCAAAAATATAGGCTGAGGTAAGTTTTTTAAATAAGACTGGCTTGAGGATTTGTTTTAATCAATAATTAAATAATAATTTAAAAAGGTCTGTTTGTTTTGTGTTGTAATCTTTTCTACTCACCAACGCCTCATTTATTTACATAAAAAATATAGCAAAAACTGAAATTATTGTGTGAAACATCTGTTTTGGATTGCTTTTGTTTGTCATTACTCCAGTCTTCAGTGTTAATAGTTTTTTTTTATTAGGCTGAAAGCACATTTTTCCAGCATGATCTCACAAGGAAACATAACTATTTTATGTTTTATCAGTTTAGTTCAGTCGTATGAAAATGTATAATTTTAAAAAGGAGGGGTGGCATCCAACCCCACCCCTAAACCCAACCGTCACTGGGGGATAAGCAAATTGTACTACACTGTACGAATGAGATCATCGTAGGAATTCGAATTAGCCACTAAATCAAAAAGTTACAAATTGTCGTAAGATTGTGTTGGTATTTCTAATGAGCCGATATCCAAGAGTATGCACAAAGAGTCTGGTGCATACGGAGAGGAAAAGAGTGCAATAACAAATGTGTGTCATTTTCAAGTATATAACTAATTCCATTATATATTTATTATATTTTTAACTCCATGTCTTTTGTGCACTGTAGAAATCATCTGTCGTATTTATGCTCTGATATACAAATATAAGAATCTTCCTCACTACAGGTAAGAGTTAACAGCACAATTTCATCAAAGCGTCTATAATTAGCTCTAATTAAATGTGGGTGGCCAAACATTCTATCATTTTGACATCCCATAATTACTGTTTCTCAAAAGCAGCGATGGTTTAAAAGATAACGCCTGCTCGTATAAAACCCAAGCCAAAAAGTCAAACAAATTAAAGTATGTGATAAGAAGACTACAGAAGCCTGTAAAGTCAGTTAATTGTTAAGCCATTCATTTCGCAATATCTCAGTAATTCATTTCACAAGGTTAAATGAAAAAAATGTACAATATCTTACCATGTGGCTATAATTAGACTTCCCACAACTATTCACAACTACGTTTTTATTGACCCCGAAATAGGCTTCCACACTCTTTCCTTTACCTTTTTGGGTTCCCTAAAGAGCCTTATAGTGTAAAGTTCTTTAAAGATCCAATTTTGCAAAGTGTGAAAGCATTTTCAGAAACTAAACAACATTTTTTTCCCACCTTTTGTGAAATGAAAGGGTTCAGTGGATGTTAAAAATTCTTAATGCAACCACTGATGCCAATGAAAACCCTTTATTTTTAAGTTTGCAGGCAATCAAGAGTTATTTTCTCATTATTAACATTCACAAACACTATATTTGAACAAAATACAATGCCATGCGATAGCTGTTCACTTTTTAGACAGCCTGTTTAAAGTGAATACCAAAAAGAAAGATTAAAATGACCTTTAATTTGTACGTTTTGTGCACAAATACACGCAATCTGCAGCGACAAACCCTTGTTATTTCCTCCAATGTCATTCTCATAGTTTTAATAGGTCCCACTGAAACCGACTCTCTCCGCAGACTATAAATAACAACTGACATTATTAAGATTACAGGATTAGACCTTCGCGATCGCTGAACTTGAAGAAAACCAAACAGTCGGATCAGAAAAGTCACAACAATCTTAACAGCGCCAATAAATTTGTTGATCCACACTGCAGACGAGCTTGATTTTCTGAACTTGAGGCATTCTGGTTAAAATCACCTATTTGGAAACGTTAGAAAATACACAGTTTGCTTGTAATTATCTAGAAGGAGGATTAAATGAAATGTTGCACACAGAAATTAAGCTTTCCATCATTAAATTCACTAAATTCAGAACTTCTGCTGAAAATCCATCGACACTCAAGGGAAATGACACTCTTCTGAGATCTGAACGCACAGACCTACTTATATTTAAGTGCACAGATAGGGCTGAAAGTTTAAGAAATGCACAAGGTTGTTCAGAAGCTATTGAAAAATGATATACAGATGTACGTGCTCATTTGCTTTTCCCAAACTACAATGACTTGAGAAAAATATGTGAATAACATTGCATATAAGATAACACCATGTCTAACTCTTAAATGGACTTTTCTGATCCATATTTACTATTATTTCTTATTTGAAATGGTAAAAATGCATGTGCACATGTGTAGCGCAAATACAGTATATCATATTTATTGTTTATAGAGCTAATTTCTTAAGCTTATTTAAATTATTTGAGGGCAAATCTGGTTATATACAAAATGTTTCCATATATTGTGAAAATGATATCATTAATCAATAATATTTATAATATATATAATATATGTAGAACCAGAGATAAATAAAGATATGATTTTTCCAGATTTTTATTTGTCAGGAAAAGTTTTAAATGTTAATAAAACTGTTAAATATTTAGGGCATGTCATTACTAAAGATATGAGTGATGATAATGATATGTACAGAGAACGTCGAAAGTTATATGCTTAAACAAATATGCTGGTGAGAAAGTTTTATTTGTGTTCGGAGCAGTTTAAGGTATACCTCTTTAAAACTTATTGCAGTATTTATACACAGCTCCTCTGTGGTATAATTTTAAAAAAGAGAGTCTCCATAAGCTGCAGGTTGCATACAATGATTTTAAGAGAATTCTTCTTAAAAACATAAATGGTGTAGTGCAAGTGAATCATTTTGTAAGGTAAGAGTTCAATCATTTTTTGCTTGATGAGAAATTTGATCAATGAGTTTATCTATCGACTGGAGAATTCTCAGAATAGCATTTTAATGTTGATAAATCCGAGGCTTACTGAGGTGCGTTTTCAGTCACCCTTGATGAAATATTGGCATAACTGTCTTTTTTTATTGTAGATTGTGTGGTTTGTATTGTTTTGTCTGTCTTTTGTACTATTAGACCTAGCGTATTGGAATAAAGAGAATATATATGAAGAGTTTAGATGCAAATACCTCTAAGTGCTGTCTGAAATTTCCCTCTAAAATCTGCGTTTTTCTCAGCCTCCTATGTTTATGTTCAGTTATTTCACCTTAAATGCAATGAAAATAACATACTCTTTGGACTAAGAGTGAAATTACTGAAACTACATGCAACAGTCTGAGAAAAATGCTTATTTTAGATGGACATTTCAGACGGCACTTGGAGGTTTTTAAATCTTACTCTTCATATATATACTTATATAACTATAACTATATAACTCTATATAAAACTTTTTAATCACTTTTATTCTACCTGAAAAAAATAATAATTCAACCAAAACATTTATTATTATTATTATTTTTTTTTTTATTATTATTTTTAAGGTTGTGTTTTATATATTATGTTTTATATATTATTTTATTATTTTACATATTATTATTATTTAAGGTTACTTTTATCCTTTCATAAACAATTAATTTAGCAATATCAGATAAGATCATTTAATGTAATTCTATATTAAAACCAAGTTTCTTTTTATTTCTTTAATTTTTTACAAATTTTGACCACAAAGAATTAAAAGTCAATTTTTTACTTTTACTCTTGTATTTAATACATTAGTTTTGTTACCTGTTGTATGATATAATGTAAAATTTACCAAAACAAAACACCATCATACAGAGAAACATGTAAATAAATGCCATGATGCTATAAAAACACTGCAGTACAGTAACTCTTAACTGGCATCTTACTGGTTCTGAGGAGGCCATGCGGCTCTGATTGCCGTCTTCCAGTCCGTCCCTCTTCGTCCTTGCGTTTTTTGGTTCCCCTCAGGCTGCTGAAGCGTTTCATGGGTGCCAATGGAGAGCAGAGCAGCTCATGCCGGACCCACAAATGATTTAGCCGGATCTCTTCAGTTACTGCCAGGGCCTGGATCACTATCACCCAATCAATACACCAGTGTCTTCAAATCTTACTCCATTCTCTTCAAGTAAAGTCCTTCCTCCAGAGTTCTTCAGTTTCTTCCTTTAAATCCCTCTGATAGTCTGTTGTTTCTGTTTCAATGGATGGCCGGCTGCAGACTGTCAAGTGCAGCTGTGTGTGTGAGTGTGTGAGTGTGAGTGTCAGTGTTTGTGTGTGTGTGTGAATACAAGCCTTTAAAACCACATGTGTGACAGAGAGAATGTAAAAGGATACCGAACCATGCTTGGTTTGAATATGCTGGTGATTGGCCAATCAATGGTAAGCACCGCCCACTCATGAATATTTAATATCCTTGCACATGTGCCGTGCATCTGCATGAGGACTTTTTTTGTATGTTTGATGGCTGTTTAACAGAAGACTAAATAAATAGATATTAAATGTTATCAGATATTTTAATAAGATTTCAGAAGTTGTTTAAATAAAATTTTAAGACTATAAAAGGAAACCAACCCATTGTTGTTTGTTTAAATAAATACAGATGAAAAAAACTGTATCAGACAATTTAATACCATTTCAGAAACTAATAAAAAAAATGGTAAGACACTATAAATAGAATAGGTTAAAAACTGCTGGTGATTGGTCAAACAACAGAAAGCACCACCCACTAATGAATATTTAATATCCTTTCTCATGCATTAAGTGCTGTGCATCTGCATGAGCTGTTTGTTTGTTTGTTTGTTTGTTTGTTTCATATATTTTAGTAGACCAAATAAAAGAGAACATCAAAATATAACGAAACTAAACTTGTGATTTGATGTGGTTGTTTCAGTTCAGTTAATTCAGTTGTCCTGAATTAAGAGTCAATTGATTTTAATAAAATCTTATTAAGGCAAGGACAAAAAGTAATCGGGAGACCATAAAATAGGATTTAACCTTTCCGAATACCTTGCCAAACTGAAATGAATTCAGCACAGTGGGAGAACATTCCTGTTTAATGCCAGATGAATTCTTATTTCTCTTTGCTTGTTAGTAGTTCAAGCATCAGTAATATAATCATGTTCATCTCCTATGTTCAGGTGTGCATTAAATAAAATTCATTCATTCATTTTCCTTCAGTTTAGTCCCGTTATTCATCAGGGGTCACCACAGCATATGTTTTACGCAGCAGATGCCCCTCCAGCTGCAACCCAGTACTGGGAAACACCCATACACACTCACATTCACACACATTAATTACTAAATTATAGTTTATTCATCCGTTTTCCTTCAGCTTAGTCTTTTTTTTTTCAGGGGTCGCCACAGCTGAATGAATCGCCAGCTATTCTGGCATATGTTTTACGCATCGAATGCATATCCATACACACTCATTCACACACATACACTATGGACAATTTAGTTTATTCAATTCACCTATAGCACAAGTCTTTGGACTGTGGGGGAAACGGGAGCACCCAGAGGAAACCCACGCTAACACGGGGAGAACGTGCAAACTCCACACAGAAATGCCAACCAGCCCAGCCGGGACTCAAACCAGTGACCTTCTTGCTGTATGGTGACAGTGCTAACCACTGAACCACCATGCCACCCTTAAATAAAATTGCATAAAATTCTGTGTAAAAAGTATTACCTAGATCTAACTCATAAAAAGTGAGGCAAGTGGCTGCATCGGATGTTTAAGGTTGGGTCAACTTCCAGCCTTTTTTAAGTATATTAAACACTGTAACATTGCTTAAAGGTGCAGTATGTAAGTTTGACACCCAGTGGTTGATCTAGGTATTGCACTCCTGGATCAAACTAAACGCGCGGGTTGCCAGATTGAGTACAGGAGCGAGTGATTTAAAACTGTGTTCTAAATAAAAGCAACGGCACGTGACAGAGGGAATATTTTCCATATTAAAAGGAGTTTTGGTTCTAACCAACAACTCGAATTGATAAAATAGAAACGGTTTCTATTTCTCACAGCTTAACATGTGTGTGGCGAGGGGGCGTGGCCGAGAGCTGTGGGAGCGAAACTAGGCCCGCCACAGATGAGATACACCTGTGGCGCGCACCTGCCTTCAATCCCACGGAAGGAGCTCTGGACTATAAGAGGAGGAACGATGGCAGAGGACAGAGAGAGAGGACCGGGCCCGGACGTATTACTTTTGCTTTCAGTTTGACGGCAGTCTCCGTGAGGAGCTGCCGTCCGTTTGTTTTGATTTAGACGGCAGTCTCCGTGAGGAGCTGCCGTCCCTTTTATTAATAAATATTTATTTAAAACAGCGTCGGTTCTCTGCCTCCTTCTTCCCGGCGGCCAGGTGGCCGTAACTTCATTACAATGTGAAACCTATGACAGTGTTCACCTCAGGTAAACATTGTGTTTTATTCAGTGCTAAATGCTAACAATGTGAGTTTGAATAGATTCTAAACCTTACCGTTTCATGAGTGAGTGCATATTCTGTGCTTCTGAAAGGCTGTATTTACATTTCTGTCGTGTTTTGTCTGGTGAAAACAACCAAACTGCTCATTACTCTGTATCTCATCACAAAGTATGTTGTTAGGACACACAGTTACAATGTAACCTGCTCACCTAATGTTTACTCTCGTAATATTTATATCATTTGCTAATTAATAAGCTCATGTGGAACTAAATCTGTCTCATTTTGACATCTGATACTGTCTATTTCGGTCACGGACACAAGCTTTCAGAGTCTTTCTGAATGAATGAATGAATGAATGAATAAATGAAATGCGATGTTTTCCAACAAGGCAACCCAGGGTGCTGAAATATAATTGGCTAAACTGGCATTGTGCAGGTTAAATTTACCTAAACAAAGACAGAGTTCCCGGCAAAGAAAAACCATTTTCAAAGCAGAATATCTGACTTCAGCATTGTTTTTCAGTCAAACAAGTATGTTCACTTAGGATGTTTCTTAAATATCTGCACACATATTATGGTATTTTTAAAGGGTTAGAAGAGTCAAAAACGTACATACAGCACCTTTAAAACAAATGCAACCAAATTAAGTTGAGCCAACTAATATTTCTAAAATTACTCAAGTCAGATAAACATACTTTTTTCGTTTAAGTTAACTTGCTGCTATATGTTACCTGTACTTATTTTAATTGGGTATTAAGAACTTTATCATCTAAATAAAATTAACCATGCATATGTCATTTAAAATGAATTCAATTGACTTCTGGCTGTAACCTCAAAACATTAATCTTCATTTCTATATTCTAAGCACAATGTACAGTGATGAAGTAAAAACAGATCAACAGACTTTCCTGTCAATGACAATTAAATAAGAATGGGAAAATGGATTAAAGACCTTATCATTTATTCAATGTCAATCAGTGTCCATTTTAATAGTGACTACAAAACAGGCCATTAATGTTGCTGCAAGTACACGATACATAAAAAAACACATTAATAATGCCAGATCCTATTGAGAAATCATCTAAGACAATTCAGTGAGGAGATTTGCATACTTTGATGAGGATTTAGGATGCATAATATCCAGTCTCTGATGTATCTCAAATGTATACAGTTTTGATGGATTCTTGAAGTCAAGGGCATCGGTAAGTCTAAACAGGAGCTTGCATGTTCTCCTTGTGTTGGAGTGGGTTTCCTCCGGGTGCTCCGGTTTCCCCCACAAGTCCAAAGACATGCGCTATAGGTAAATTGAATAAACTAAAATGGCAATAATGTGTGTGTATGTGACTGTGAGAGTGTGTGGGTGTTTCCCAGTACTGGGTTGCAGCTGGAAGGGCATCTGCTGCATGAAACATATGCTGGATAAGTTGGCGGTTCATTCCACTGTGGAGACTCCTGATGAATAAAGGGGCTAAGCCAAAGGAAAATTAATGAATGAATGAATCATTTACAGAATTCTGTAGACATTTACAGAATTTGATCAAACTAGTTTAGCTCTTTTTCAAAAAAAATAAAAATCTGTAAGAAATAGCTAATGACTAACAAAATTAAATGTACAATGGCCAAAATGTACACGCTCAAACCTGATTTATACTTCTGCGTCAAGCGTACGTGTATGGGCCGGCGCAGTCTTCACGTGGTCGCAGACCCCTCGGCGTGGCTGACGCGCACTTCTCAAAAAATGTAACTACACGTCGCAACGACGAATATCGTGAGCTCTGTGATTCGTCGACTTGGTAGCTGTGACAAGTGTGGGCGGTGCTGAGAGCAGCGAGCCCAATGTAGCGAGTGTTTACAAGTGTTTAGTCCCGTGAATGAGCTCCAGATAGAAACTTATGTTTTGTGTTTACCTTATGATTAAAGACGTTGCACGTCTGCTGGTTCCTGCCTCTGAATGAGCGATTTTTAGCTTCTTGTACATTAAGGTAGCGTTTAGAAAAAAACAAAACACCCACACAGAAACTCGAAACAGATGTACATAAAAACCTACTGCCAGCTAGTGTTTTGGAAGTGTTATTGCAGAGCAACACAAACAGCATGCAGAAGTATACGCATGGCTACACGCAAGGCAGGCACCGTGGGTCACGGCGATCACTCAACGCAGAAGTATAAATCAGCCTTCAGTAATCTTTGAAAATAATTTAAATAAATAAATAAATAAATAAATATATAAATAAATAAATAAATAAATAAATATTTCTGAAGCACTAATTCTCTGGGGGGGGGGGGTTCCAGTTGCCAAGAAAACACATGACTATCATATTTTACTCCAATCACTGTGCAGAGTCAGTTGGCATATACAACCCACAAACTGTAGCAACATTGTTTTAAAAATTACAACAAGATCAAAAAACATCAAGCACAGCAATGAAAAAGTACCAGAAAAATTGCAACATTTTCTGTTATTTCTTGTCTAATAATTCATAAAAGTTCCTAATAAAAGTGATGGTAGACAAGACTTGACCCTTTTGAACAATAGTGTGTGATATATAAACAAAATCTTGTTATTTTGAATCATTAATGCCACGTTGTTGCTGGCACTTAAACTTGTAGGCAATGCTACTTCATTAAGCTTTAAAAGTGTTGCTGCATTATTCATTAACACTGTATATTTGTCAGCTCTTCTCTGCAATTTTAACCCGACCCTTATTTAAAACAGACACTCAACATAACACAGCGAATCTGCATCTCTCCAAAATAATACCCTGGCGAAAACTAATATCTGGGTCAGAATTCAAGGAACACAAAAACAACCTCACTGACAATCACTTAAACTAATGACTTCATGTCCTGGAGCTAATTGGCATCAACATCTGATCACCCCCTGCTTTCTGTACCATCATAAACAAATCATTCTCTGTCACTGCACCAAATTAATCACCTAATAGTAAGTAAAGTCACACTGCCAGGCTCCGCGCCAACAGGTCCTTGCGTAAGCAGAATTAGATGGGCTTTGAGTAATGACCTCTCGTTTTCTAAACTCTCCTTGTCAGGGGCTCTTTGGGTCCCGCTAAGCACTTCTAAAGATGTTCATTTGGGCAAAAAAAGTGCCTTTGGCGGGAGTCAGGCAGCTAATCCTTTCAAAATCCACTGTACTTTGACAGTCAAGGTTAACCTGACACTGGAAAGAACAAGGTGTTGGTTTTTAAGACAGAAATGTTGGAGCAACTGAGGGAGTGGAAGAAAGACGCAGAAATATAAAGTCTTTTTGAAACGTACGTTAGCATGCATGCACCGTTGAATGCACTGTCTTTCAAAGTATCCTTTGTTTGATCATGTGGGCAAACAAATTCTCAATACTAAAAATGACTTGCCTATTTTGTTATATGTTATTAGTATAGTTGTGGCATTTTTAATTACCAATTTGCCTCAAAACTAATTTGTGTCTTTTGTTTTTGCAATCTTCAGTAGTTATTTGCAATTTTGTCTTCAAAGTTCTTTTTGAATATAATTAAATAACTGAACTTTAATCATCGAGTGGATAAATTACGTTAATTAAAGACCAATCCAAAAATTGCTCAATAATATGGGACTTTCATACATTTGTATTGAGAGACTATAGTTGAGTTTTCATCCAATACAGGCTCATTGGGAAAATGTGCACTGGGCTACATTTTTGAGAACTGCGAAATATGTGCTTGCAGGTACATTTGTCTACATTTTGTGTTTAAAATGAATGCTAAGTGTGGGGGGGGCTGCTGATTGCTTACCTCCATAAGGATGGCTTTTCTGGGTAGCTCACCACAAATGGCGCCTGACTTTGGAGGTTAAGCGAAGCGGACCGATGTTTGATTTTGGTGAATGACGGTTCCATAATATATTATGCATGACAACAAGCTGACCAGCTTCTCTCATGGACACACACTATGCAGATACAGTATGTAGAAAAGTACGGCAGTCTCTAGTGGATTTACAAGAAATGACATGTATGAGAAAACATGTCCCAGTAATGTATTTTGAGATTGTCAAAAACATAACTGGCAGCCTGTAGTGGATTTGTGAAAATAAAAACTGCAAGAAGACGTACTCCAGGAAACATGTTTCTCAGTTCTCAAGCATGTAGCTCTGGGCACATATTTTCAATAAGCCTGGGTTGTATTCATCACCTTGTGTTAATGCACATTTGAAGTATTGCATGAGAAACGAGTGATGGAAAGTTAAATTGTAAATAATGCCTTTTATTTGTTTTTAGTTTTTACGCTTGCTTTAGGTGGTTTTGGACTTGTGCAAAAAGTTTGTTTGAATAATGAGAGATGGAAACACAATTGCAGAATAAACTCTGCTGTAGAGAACATTACCCCCACTAATCAGCCGTTGATGATGCCTAGTTTACTGTTGGTTACTAGCAGAATTTAATTTGTGCTGGAACACGCCGGACCTGGATCTGGCACCTCTGAAATCTGATCCAGCACCTCATTTTACCGATCCCCCTCCTCAACGGCCCTCCGCCCCCGTCCGCTGTTTACTTTCACTTTCTTCCGCGACTCCCAACCCTCTTCACTTTTGTCCGCAACACCCCTCCGCCATCCACCGCAACCCCCCCCCCCCCCCCCCTCTCTCTCTTTTTTCCTTTTCATGCGCATCGTCTTTACACCCTTGGGTAACATTCCGAATCCATTATCCTGATCTGTTTTTTGTTTTTTGTTTTTTTGTTTTTTTTTACAATTTTTACTTTGTGCACTTCAAAAAATATTTGCTTTACTTTAGGATGGAAACCACACTTTCGATAATTTTTAAAGAACAGAATCGCTGTAAACTATTTTACTTAATGAAAACTATCTCCCAATCAAACTTCCAATTATGTAACAGTAAGAGTAGTTTGTGGCTGTGCATATTTATTCATTGCTATTTTCAGTTTTAATCCATTTCACGTGACAAAAAACCCCACAAACCTGAACTTGATAAAAAACGACCCATTTTTAATTCAGAATGCTGCTCAACCCCTGTACTGTGGTTTGTATGCTAAGACCAAACTCCATAAGAGTCCATTGTGAGCTGCATGTTCAGTGTGTTGTGAATTGCTGCCTACATTGTGTAGAGCATTCTAGACCAGTCACTTTTGAGGTTGTATTTCAGCTGGCACAGGTTTCTAGTGTAAGTAGCAGACAGCAAGGCCGATTGTGTCCATCAGCGAGCACTGAGCTGCTCTTCTATGTTGTCAGGCCTGAAAAAGCCTTCCCCACTACCTGATTTAATAAGCTTTTTTGTGAGAGACCAATGCCAAGTCACTGGAAATCTAAGAATGAAGCTGTTATTTTGCCACAGGTCACCTTGTGCTCTTGGAGTCACTCCAGATTCCCTTTTCAGGTTGCAGCCTTTGAAACAAGGTCCGGTTTGGGTTTTTTAAAGGTCAAATGTAGTGTATTGAAATTCACAGCTTTGTTTTTGATGTGTGCTGCAATTTCAATTGAAACATCAAGACAGGGTGGGGCATATCGAGTAGCTCCTCCCCCTTTTAAAAAAATAGCCAATAGTGTAAAGGTAACATCAAAGCTCTAGTCGTTGAGTCATGATAGCCACAGGCTGCGTCTGAAATCACAAACTTCCCTACTATGTGGTATGTAAAAAACAGTATGTGAGCCAAGTAGTATGTCCAAATACATTTTCATAGAATTAAAAAAATGACCGGATGACTACTGAGCCTTTGAAGTGTGCATCAAATGGACACTTTACTATCCCATGAGTCCACATGAGAAAATTTAAGATGACCCAGCTGACACTGGTACAGATAATTTCTGATTTCCATTCATACGTCCATATTCATACCATATAGAACGTACGTTTCTGTAACCTCGGGGAGATGTGACACTGACAACAAGGGTGAGGATCCAACTGCAGTATTTATTAAAGGATGGTCAGGCAAGCAATAATCAGAACAGGAGCAAACAGATGTATAAGGGCAATCCAGAGTCGTGGTCAAAATAGCAGGCAGGTGGTCAAAGGCAGGCAGCAGACAGGAATATAACAATAAACGTGGCAAGGATCAAAACACAGATAAACAAACCAGGAAACGCGTTGTGATGTCACTCTATACAGATGAACAAGACTCAGCAACATTGTGTGTTTGTGTGCTCACTATATAGTCCATGTATCAGTGCTTGAGAGGCTACAGCTGTGAGAGTGCAATCAAAGGTGACTAGGATCAGGTGTGTGCATGTGGCATGACTGAATATGTAGTCCAACTCTCAGCAGATCTGTAGTTCTTGAGATTGTGTGTGTGTTTACCAGCGATCTGAGGGGAGAGGATCGCTGGTGATCGTGACAGTTTCTAATAGTCAAATAAGGATATGGCCATGCTGTATCTTCGGACAGGAAGTGATGTGCAAACATGGCAGTGTTGTGTAAATACTTAAGTCCTCAGATGTGGTGATGAACAAGATTCCCAGATAAGGCCTAAATGAGGGTAAGGCATGCACTGGCCCAGCCGCAGCACCCAGACATTCCTGCAGCATTATCTAGATGTTATCCAGATGTGTGGTTCAACTTTAGAAAGTAAAAAATGGTACAAAAGACATCAGAGTGATTTGATCACCATCACCATCACTGTCGAACAGCATTTAATTTAATTTGTTTAAAGCAATAAAAAAGATTTCATGATTTAAATACTACTACTACTTATAATAATAATAATAATAATAATAATAATAATGCATTTATTTGTTAATAGAAACCATGGGGCAGCATAGTGGCTCAGTGGTTAACACTGTCGCCTCACATCAAGAAGGTTTCTGGTTCGAGTCCTGGCTGGGCCAGTTGGCATGTGTGTAATTTGCATGTTATTCCTGTGTTTGCGTGGGTTTTCTCCTGGTGCTTCATTTTCCCCCACAGTCCAAAGACATGCACTGTCCAACATATGCCGGAATAGTTAGCAGTTCATTCTGCTGTGGCGACCCCTGAAAAACAGGGGACTAAGCTGAAGGATTATTTTCTTTCTCTCTCTCTCTCTCTCTCTCTCTCTCTCTCTCTGTCTGTGTGTGTGTGTGGAGATGGAAAAGAGACACAAAGGCTGGAGTCTGAATATTTCAGCAGGGTCAGATGGTTCCTAAAGTGTTCTTATCAGAGTCTCTGTGTGCTGACAGGAGCAGAGGCCGAGCTCCACTCGACTCGTCACACTAAAATAACTCTTCTCTCTCACTGACTGCATTACATAACAGCAGCTTTCACTGCCCTCAGCTCATCACACCACTAATGGCAGTTTTCTGCTGCCTGATGTCCCAAATGTCAGAACAGCTCAAGACATTATACATAATATTGAAATAATTATTGATTATTATTGGTAGTAGTAGTCATCGTTGTCAGTTTTTTATATTTATTTGCTAATTTATAGAATAACACATAAATGTATATACAGTTGAAGGAAAAATTATTAGCATTTCTATGCAATATTTGATAAAGTGATATTTAATTATAATACAGACATTTTCACAGTATTTCCTATAATTTTTTTTTTCTGGAGAAAGTCTTATTTGTATTGTCATCATGGCAAAGATGCACTGCCTCGTTTTACCCATAGATGGTGGTAAAGGAAGAAACACGCCTTGTTTGGTCATTTATCATAGGAGTGTGACTCGTCATCACCGGCACCTGACAGAGCTCTGCGCGCTGTTTGTTTAGCCGCTGCCCGGAGACAGAGCCCCAAACTCGGTCAACAGCTCGAGCTCCAGCCGTGAAAAGAGGAGACAAAAGAGCCACCCTTTGCTTTAACCCTAATGATACTGGTTATTCTCCCGTGTTTCTCACACAACGATGTCTAATACTGACACTGAGCCCTCCAATTTAGAATTATACGATATAAACAGGCTAGGCCTATATGCTATAGTGAAGGGAACAAACTCAGAATAAAGTAGTTATCATTTGAAGTGGTTAAAAAAAAGTTTTCCAAAAATGTCCTAAGACAAGAGCACTGTTTAATAGTTTTAGGACAACTTTGATTAAATGTTTTGATCCACTTTGAATGTTGACTATATTGTTGAGAAATATTTCTAACTGTAACCGCAACCGCATCTGCTGCAAAACTGTTTTAAAGAATGATTTCCTCAACGACCAAACGCAATCTTTTTTTTAGTGTTTACTCTGTCTCCATCTAACGGTCTCACTGGAACATAACATGAAAGATAACCTGGCATTAGAACGATTTATATTTTGAGTATTAAATGAAATGTAATGTGATTTAATAATAATAATAATAATAATAATAATAATAATAATAATAATAATAATAATATGTCCTTCCCAATTTTCCCCAACATTTTTTACAAAATATTATTGATTATTTTTTAAGTATTAATATTGTCATTTTACTGTAGTTATATACAATTATTTATTATTATTATTATTATTATTATTATTATTATTATTATTATAACGTAGTCTACATTCTTATGTTATATTATAAGAATCATATAATGTTATGTTTGAATAAATTACGTTTTATAATATATTAAAATGGAGATAAAATATATGTTATAAATGATCATGTTAATTGTATTTATTATTATGAATACTTTACAGTTCAATTATCTTCTAATGACATTCCTTTATAACTTATTGTTAGGGCCAGACAGAATCTGCGGACATCTTTTTGCTATTTCTGCAGAGAATTTTGTAAAAAAATCTGCGGTTTTATGCGGAATGATTTTAGGAGTATCGTAACTAAAAACTTAATATATGAAATTAAAAATAATACATTTTTTACTTTTATTTAATGTTAACAATGCAAATCCAATTAGATCCGCTTATTTGGTAAACAAAGCAAGTCTATCATATAATATACTGTATCTACTGAAAGACAGAAAATATTACTTTACAAACTGTATTGTAAACAAATCATATGAACATTTTAATAATACTATTATTATATCACAATAATATTATTGAAATTAATAAAAAACTGAATAAATATAAATGTACACAAGTAAATACATAGACTCAATGATGGGCTAAAAATCTACAGATTTCTGAGCATGCAGATTCTGTGTGGGCTTACTTTTTGTTAATAATTTGACTTTAAAAATACTCTTTCACTAACCCTTATATTATTGCCGCTGCTGCTGCAAATAATAATAATATTAATAATAACAATAATAAATGGCTGCTGCAAATTCAGCTTTGCTATCAAGGAAATAAATGTGTACATTAATAAATATATTAAAATAGAAGAAAATTTACTGTAAATTGCAATAATAATTTACAATATAATTATTTTACTGTATATTTTATCACAATAATAAAATATAATATAATATAATATAATATAATATAATATAGGGCAGCATGGTGGCACAGTGGGTAGCACGTTCGCCTCACAGCAAGAAGGTCGCTGGTTTGAGCCTCGGCTGGGTCAGTTGACATTTCTGTGTGGAGTTTGCATGTTCTCCCCATGTATGCGTGGATTTCCTCCAGGTGCTCCGGTTTCCCCCACAGTCTAAAGACGTGGTATAGGTGAATTGGGTAATCTAAATTTTCCGTAGTGTATGTGTGTGAATAAGTGTGTATGGATGTTTCCCAGTGATGGGTTGCAGCTGGAAGGGCATCCGCTGTGTAAAACATATGCTGGATAAGTTGGCGATTCATTCTGCTGTGGCGACCCAGGATTAATGAGAGGGACTAAGCCGAAAAGAAAATGAATGAATAATATAATATAATATAATATAATATAATATAATATAATATAATATAATATAATATAATATAATATAATATAATATAATATAATATAATATTCATTCATTCATACATTTATTTTTCTTCGGCTTAGTTCCTTTATTCATCAGGGGTCACCACAGCAGAATGAACCGCCAATAATTATAATATAATATAATATAATATAATATAATATAATATAATATAATATAATATAATACAATATAATATAATATAATATAATATAATATAATATAATACAATATAATATAATATAATATAATATTATATAATATAATATAATAAGCAAAATGCATAAGCTACACAGATTATTATTTGTTTTATTATTTCTGAGTCTGGGTGTTGTCTATAATCATTTAATGGATGCAACATTTTCGTTTAGTCCAGTAGGTGGCGTAAAAATCAAGTCGAGCGTCAATGTTTCTGAAGATGACACAGCATCGTTTAATAATTTGTTGTTGTATTTGTGTGCGTGAGTGTGTTTTTAAATAGACACACAGTCCTCCTAAATCCCCATCCTATGGAGATATAAGGACGTCTCAGAGCTGAGGATTAATTTCAGATAATGTCTGAAAAAGATTAATAGAAAAAAAAAGCTCTCCTAAAATTGAATTATGGGTTTTCTGCATTTCTGATGTGACTCTCTGTGTGTGGCTCAATTTCCAGAGATAACAGGAATTTCAGTTTCTCCAAGCGTCATTTCCAGAATGACAAACACCATTTAAAAACACACCCATCACAGATAACAGCAGGAAAACACAAAATAAAAGACCAAAAACAGCACAGTAAGGTGTGTGTGTGTGTGTGTGTGTGTGTGTGTGTGTGTGTGTGTGTGTGTGTGTGTGTGTGTGTGTGTGTGTGTGTGTGTGTGTGTGTGTGTGTGTGTGTGTGTGAGAAGTGTGCTTTTGTATTCAGATGCAGCAGAAGCACTCGGCAGATAAAAAAGCTCTTTATGCAGATCAATATAATCAAGCAGCAGAGCCCTCTTTTTTTCTCTGTACTGTTTTAATACTCTGCCTGAATGTGTTTTAAATCCAGACGGAGGAATCCAGCACTGCTACTGCACATCACGACTCAATAATAAATCAATACTGTGTTGTTTTCAGCTCACAGGAGAGTCTGCCAGACACTGCAAACTAATGGACTGTCAGAGAAGCACAGTAGTGATGTTATATAAGTGTTTATGTGTGTGTGTGAAGAATATTCACTACTGCGTATTGAAGATGCGCTTCCTCTCCATACACACACACACACACACACACACACACACACACTCGCCCACACACTGCAAAATACACATTTACTCTACATTTTGTTCCCGCCAAATTAACATCTGAATTTTTTTGTTAAATTCGCTTAATACTAAAGAGTTATTTATAAACAAAGATTTTATTTGCAGATATGTTAATGTATGCATATGTACATTCAGACATGTACAGTTATATCAATTCATTATATTACATTTTAAATCATTTTAATGCTACAAATGTTTCCATTAACGTATACTTTAATTTGAATACTATGAATGTAATGTGTTTTTATTTAATCAATTTAATGAATTTTAATGCAATACATTTTGTTTTGAATGTTATATAATAATTTTTCCATTATTATATATTTTAAATAATTTTAATGCTATGAATTTAAAGAATATTAATGCTATAATTTTTGTTACGAATGTTATATAATTTTTTCCCCATTATTATGACATTTTAAATCATTTTAATCCAATAATTATTTTAGTTTAACTGAATGAATTTAATGCATTTTAATGCTATAAATTTTGTTATATTAAATATTTTTCCATTATTATATGACATTTTAAATCATTTTAATGCTCTGAATTTAATCAATTTTAATGCTAGAAATTTTGTTGTGAATGTTACATAAGAATCTTTTCCATTATTATTCATTCATTCATTTTTTTTTTTCGTGCTTAGTCCCTTTATTAATTCGAAGTCGCCACAGAGGAATGAACCAATGAACTTATCCAGCACGTGTTTTACTCAGCGGATGCCCTTCCAGCTGCAATCCATCTCTGGGAAACATCCATAAACACTTATTCACACTCGTACACTACGGACAATTTAGCCTACCCAATTCACCTATACTGCATGTCTTTGGACTGTGGGGGAAACCGGAGCACCCGGAAGAAACTCACGCAAATGCAGGGAGAACATGCAAACTAACACAGAATCGCCAACTGACCCAGCCAAGGCTCAAACCAGCAATCTTCTTGCTGTGAGGCAACAGCACTACCTACTGCACCACTGCATCGCTTCCATTATTATATGATATTTTAAATTATTTTAATTCAATTAATTTAATGTTTTTTAATGAATATCAATGCTACAAATTTTGTTATGAAAGTTACATAATAATTTTTACCATTATTCTATCAGGATTCTGCAGGTTTCAACAAGTTAAATGAAAGACTTTTTAAGACATTTTTAAGACCATTATGAATACAACACAATATTTCAGTTAATTTAAGACTTTTAAATAATTTTACTTCTATGCATTTAATGTTTTTCTATTTAATAAGTTTTAATGCTATAAATCTTGTTATGAATTTTATATAATAAGTCTTTACAATAATTATATATATATATACACACACACACATTTATTTATTTACATTAATATATATACTTCTATAAAATATATACATTTTATTTTTACCAGACATTAATAACAATTACAATTAACATGTATACGTTTCTACATTTTACAATGTAACTTACATAACATAAATAAAACACATACATTTAAATAATTAATAAATTTTTTTATAATTACATTTATTATTTTCATCAATATTTAAAATTCATTTTGAACCTATCTTTATGAAATTATTTTAAATATGATGTGTACTCATAAAAATGTTGCATCTTTATGTTGTTTTGTTTTACTTTCTTTTTTCTTTCAAAAAATGGAAACCATGACCTCCGGCCTACATTCAACACTACAGTTTAGCCAGTAACTCCTGTAAACGCAAGCAAACACTTACAATCACTTTTAAATCATCTAATTACAGGTCATTGTCATACGTCTCACTTCTCATACATCTTCCAGGACAGCCTTTCATTTCCTAATTACTGATTACACTTCAGTTCGTGGGAATGCAGGAGATTTTAGCTGATTTAGTTTCTCCTTGTTAAACAGAAAGCCAAAGACAAGAGTATAATGCAACGTTTGAACAAAATAACAGTCATTTGAGCTGTCACTTCACATGGATGCATGCAGCTGCATTAAAATAACAGCATGCTTTCTGAGTTATCTACACTACAATTCAATAACATACCATTTTAACCACAACCAGCAGAATAAACACTGTCAGGAGCCCAGAAAACACAAAGTCATCAGTCACCAACGATAAAACTTATTATTGGCATTTTTTAAACACATCATTTAAAGCCATGAAGACCAGTAACTTCCATATAGAATATGTATAATATGTTTAATGCTCTAAAAACTAAAATATACAAATCAGAATATAAGTAAAACTATGACTAAAATAAGATACATTAAAATGCAATTAATATAATTATTTTAAACTACAAAAAGTTTCAATGAAAAACTAACATATATATTTTTATTAAATATTTGTTCATTTGAAAAAATATTAAATACATTTAATTATGTTAAATGATAAAAAAATATATTTAATCACAATATGTGATTTAATAATATATACTCAAACTAGTCTCAAATAAATTCAGAATAAAATGTAAT
>CAIGQZ010032287.1:13442219-13456165 GCA_903798205.1 Danio tinwini | reverse complement strand
GAAAGTGGGCGGGGAGCAGCAGCTCATTTACATTTAAAGAGACACATCAAAACCAGTCTTTTTGCAGAGTCATTTACAACATGGTATCACAAATGATCAATGAAGTAGTGATGGCTTCGAAACCTTTATGAATCTTTCATTTGGAATCAGTCGTTTGGGAGCATGTATAACATTGGCAAGGTCTTGTGATTTCAGTAAACAGGGCTTCGCTATGTCATTACGTTTTGAGTATTTTTAATGAGTTTGTAGACGTTTTGATGATACATTTGTCAAATAAAACGAAATAATAGTTAATAATCTCTTGTTGGTCTGTTTAGCATGGAACAAACAATATATAAGCCTGGGAAATTTATAATAGAAAGCATATTATGCAGACACTAAATTTTTAAAGATATTAGTTTATAAGCTAAGTGCATTTGTTGGTTAAACTTTCAATTTTAAGTGCACCATATGTTTGAAAAAGTCAATTCTAATACACGTTTTGCCTGAGTTTTTGTTGCTTTGACACAATTTTGACCACCAGGTGTCCCATGATGTTTCGAATGGTTCAAAACGGTGAATAATTTTGCGAAGCAATTGGTTCAATTATTTTGAAGCTTTGAAAATCTACTGTAAAGTAATTTGAGATACATTCTTGGTGACATATTAGATCTTATAAAAAAGTGCCTTGTACAGCAAAGCATACTGCCAACTGTTTTTAAGATGAACAACACAGGTTTCTTACCTTTCCTGGTCCTGGAGAAGAGTTTGATGCTGACTGGAGATGTAGAGGGATTGGTGGAGTCTTTGGAGGATGAGCGGAAGATCCCGGTGAAGCTGCGGCGCCGTGAACACTTCGGGGAGGACTCGTGGTAGGAGGAGTTGGAGAAGATGGGTTTGGGAGATCCTGGGCTGGTTCTGGTCCGAGCTGGAGCAGACATGGGGCTGGAGGGGCGACTGAACGGACCCCTGCTGAAGAAGGTTTTGGTCGGGCTGGCTGAACGACAGCTAAGATCCCCCTGGACAGTAAGTCAATAATAATTGAATAATTGGTAGCTAGTCATAGAGTTTTTAATTTCCTGAAGGAAGTGTGTTAGTAAGTCATGCAGAATTGTATACATTGTTTTGAGCATCAATTTTCAGGTTTTACTTATATACTAGGAAAAGTGTACAGTGTGTGAGATGCGAATTTCATCATGAGCGCAGGTCATGGATAATGTACATGCATGTGCGCAGTCTTATGGATAGTGATCAGGGTCACTTTATTTAAAAGTGCAGTAGGTGATATGCCTAAATGCTAACCGGTTAGCATAATATCCTTGAAACACAATCCCTTCCTTGCCCTCCAAAGACACACCTCCTGATATCACGAACATGCAGATTAAAGATGACAGAGATTTAATAGATCATGTCATCTGCCAGTTAGAAAACTTAATAGTACTTTATAATACTATAACTCTGAAAGAAAAACTGTATTATGTCTAGTACATATTTAGTTGTGTAGCAAGCAAAGCTTGTCATAATGTGCAATATTTCATGCATGCAAGGATCGCTGTCTCACTCTCTCACACGCTGTCCTAAAGTGGTAAAGTGACTTCTGTATGCTTATGGCCCGTTTCCACTGAGTGGTACAGTACGGTATGGTACGCTTTTATGGCTGTTTCCACTGTCAAAAGGCGTACCGAACCGCACCATACCACTTTTTCGGCACCCTTTCAAAAGGGTACCAAACACAAGAAAGGGTACCAAAAGGCGGAGCTAGACGAGCAGCTGAACGCTATTGGTTTACAGAGATACGCCACGAGCTCACGCAACAAGCCAAAATGAAAACAAAGAAGCCGCCATGTTTTCATACACACTCGAGAGATTACAGTGTAATTATATATACATATAATAACGAGCCCTGGTCGACCAGGGCTCAAACGAAACTTGTCGTCCTCTTGATGAACCAAAAAAAGCCAAAAAGAAGAGCAGATTTTACCCTCTGCCCAGTAGTTTTTAAAGAGCAAGTCTGTTAAGAGCGGTTTCGCTTTCTTGCTTGCGCTTGCTGCGCATCTATATTTAAAGTAACAAACTTCTTGAGCTGATGATAATAACATGCGCTTGATCATTGATGTGCTTTTGAAACCCGATCCTGTCAGAAACTGACAAAGACGAGAGTGACGCGCAAAGAAACAAAAGGAGAAGCCGGAAAAAAAGGAGCACATTATTTTTTCAGCAAACATGAACAAACTGCCATGTTTAACTACTATTATCACCTTTTTGACTATTATGAACTCGGAATGATGGAATTACTTTCTAACAAGAGGCTATACGTGCTGCTGAAGATTACAGACACATTTAATCATGAGTGGTTTGCACTGACTGGGCTCTATTTCATGTTGTTTTGAACCTAAATAAAGACTAAATGTATGCTGTGTGTAGTTTTTCTTTAAGTGGTAACATATCGGAGACTATATGGGTCTGTATGTGTTTATATATGTTGCATTTATTTATTTATTTTATATAATTGCAGACATTACAGTAGGCTATTTCGCACTGTCATCTGATCTTTTCTTGAGCAAAAATGACGTTGACTGCACATTTCTGTCGTACACCACGCCCATCAAAAGGTACCCTTTTAGAAGTGAAAAAGCAAGCCTGATAAAGGTGACCAGTACCGACCCGTACCATACCGTACTGTACCAGTCAGTGGAAACGAGCCATAATGGCCAGTGGCATGCAGGAATTACAATTATTACCCAGCCATACTTAAAAGCAATTTCAGACGGAATATTCAAAGTAGCATGGTAAACAATATAGGGAGCGCCTCGCAGGTTGTCATTGTTCAAAAATGAACCATTGTGAATATAAAAGTAACTTCACCTCAGTAAAGCAGGCTAGGTGGAATAGCGCTATTTACTTATGTTGTTTTGTTAGACTAAATAAAAATAACTTATGCAACTGAAAACAGTCACATCAATCTTTCGCTGGAAGATTTCAGTCGCTGAACAACACTTCTGTGCATATAACCTATTCATAACAACAAAATCTACATCAGCTTTGCGTGACTAAAATAGTTTTAAAATGTAACATTACCTGTCTAAAAGAAATACTTCAGCCATGGTGTCGTCCTTTTTCCAGCGTGCAAAACTAACTCCAATATTAATTCAGGATTTAAAAAGTTTTGATTCAGCATTTGTTTTGCTCTCTCTTTCTTGTGTGCAGGTGCACGCTGATCTACGTTAACAGCTGCATATGTACAAATCTACATTTGTTGACAGACAGTTTAGGCTACTTATCAGATTTGTGGGAATTATCGGCCTGACAAATTTTAATTGGATAAATATTTTTTTTGTTTTATGCCTTTATAAAAATACATATAAATACATTTAGATCATTTACTTTAATCATTACTATTAGACTGTAAGGAGACTTTCAACCAGCACAACAGAAAATGTTTCTGAAGACCTGCTGCACCTTTACCATCTACGTGAAAAATAAAATGTAATTCAAAGTAATTCATGAATGCTTGTGAATGCAAGTGTGGGTTGGTCTCTTTTTCAAGAAAACACTTATTATTATTCTTGACAACACATATTATTCCTTGCTGAAAAAGATAATTAAAAAATATAAAAGTGTAAATATAATGTAGACATTTACACAAAGTAAATAAAGTTCCATAATTTTGTTTTACTTCACATAATATAATTACTTTGAAATATGCTTAAATCTGAAATTGTTGTGAAGTCAATGTCAGACGTTTCTTTTCATATTTAAATTTGAGATCACAAAAAAAAGTGTTTCTTATGGGATTCTGAAATTTCCCATTCACACATTATCTAAAATAGCCACCAAGTGACAACAATGTAATTGCTATTATACTGTAGTGGCACAAAAAAACAGAAATAAGCCATTTTGTGTTGTTTGTTTGTTTGTTTACTTAACTTACTGATTTAAAAACCAACAACTGAATCACTCCTAGCTTCATTTTTGTAACTGCCATGATTAGAAGGCAATCAGGGCCAAAAGTATATGGAAATGTGAGAAATTTCATTGTGTTAACTAGTCATACAAATAGCATTGTTTATACAGTATATTCAAACTAGGACTGGGGGATTTTGAAAAATCTGATATTGCAATATTTTGTTTTACTGCGACATACATTGCAATATGTATAATATTTCACAAGGTGATTTGAATAGCTTAATTTGGAAATATTTCATTACTTTAGATCAACTGGGATGAACAAGTCTTTTTCTATGCAGTGCATCTCTATAAACTATTATATTTTACAAGCAATAATTAATAAATAATTAGTGCTTTATGGTTTTCTGCAGAGTCTAAAATTATTCAAGTACAGAAATTAAACAATCAAATGTAAAATAACATGGTCATCATTTTATAATTAATAAAAAATGTATATTTAACAATATCCATATCTTTTAATCTTTAATAAATTATCTAATTCTGTGACTATTGCAGATACACACATTGCAATGTCGATGCTCAAATTAAATGTTGTTCAGCCCAAATCTAAACACTATGGGCTCTATTTTAATTATCTAGGCGGAAAGTCTAAAGTGCAGGGCGCAAAAGCATCAAGGGCGTGTTTGAATCCACTTGTGCAATTTTAAGGTCGGAAAAATATGGTTTGTGCCCCAGCACATAGTCTGACAGGGTTGTGCTTAATCTATTAATGAGTTATGGGTGTGTTTTGAGCATAACATACATTAAACCAATCAGAGTCTCATCTCCAAATCCCTTTAAGAGTCAGTTGTGTTGCACCATGGCACATTTGCTATTAACATGGCGGCCTTTGTAAGAGGAAAAACTGAATGCTTCACTAGCGAGAAAACAGTTAAACAGACCCTCTGCCTAGTGAGGATAAAGAACGAGCCTCCTCCAATCGGTCTCTTTACTTTACTTTTACTCTTTACTTTACTTCTTTGCATAATGGAGAAAGGAAACAGTGGAAACTCACCCCACTGAAGACATCCAATAGCCTACATATTTAATTTTGTTGGTTAAGCAAAAATAAATTCAGTTTCTAATTTCCAGCAAATGAATAAATGAACAATAATAACGAAGTATGGTAGTATGATATCTAAACATATGTCCTATTCTTATGCCCCATGTAGTGACGCATGTCTTCAAAACCGGACAAGTGACAAATCTAAACGTGTTTTCATTAAATCAAATATAAATATGCATATAATAAACAATATTCATAATAATAATAACAAGAACATTATACAAATGCAAATTGTCATGAACAAACTGAAAAAAGCTCTCCCCTCATAACTAAAACGTGCTGCGCTGGACTTTAGACCAGGTTTTAGTTGGTCATTGGCACGATGTATTTCAGTTCCTCAAAATAGCTACAACAATAGCATCAACAATGTGCCTTAACACACCTCCTACTTAGACCAGCACACCCATGAGTCCACAAAGGTGGCGCAAATGGATTTGCTATTTAAACAACATGGCGCAATACATGAAAATTACTGTTGCGCTTGTCTGAAAATAGCAACAAATCCCGCCATACACCTTGCGCCTTATTGCGCCGAGTGAATGATAGGGCCCAAGATGTTTTATTTCTTCATGCCATAATGAGTTAGTAAAGAAACAAGGTTAAAATTGCTGCCTTGGCACAATCAAACATTGTTTGTCTGATCATATTCCATACAACTTACTTTTTTCTAAACACACATAAAGTATACAAAGTAAGCTCTCATGTACACCTTTTGCACTTGTTTTACACTAGACTGGAAAAGAAAAGATTAGAGCCACGTGTATCTAATGTACTATACTTTAAAAAGTTGTGGATATACTTTGGGCTTTGAGACATTACATCATATGTTGAATTATTGTTGTCATGCATCCAAGGACAGTCAAAGCATCAGAAAATAAAGGCGTACACTTGAAGACTAAGCATTTGCCAAGTTATGTGATATAACTTGACCACTGGTGCATGTTTGAAGGACAGACATTGAGATATACTGAATGAAGAGACGTCATAACATTGCAAATCCATTGTGAGTCCTTGATGTTTGCAGTGTTCATTCACATGGGAATTTCGCACCGCAAAACAGACAGACAAAGCCACTGAAATCTGTTTAGACAGCCAAAAGAACAGATGGCCTTGTTGTGTCAAGAGGCTTTTGTTAAATCAGAGAGGCATAAATACCTCACTGTACTGTATACCTCAACACATGATGACTCTATCGCGCTCACAGAATACATTTAAGCAGGATTTGTCACTAATGACTGCAAAGATAAAAAGAGAGTTTAGGTAAAACAGCCCATCACCCTTTACTAATTCAGAGCAATCACAAAAAAGATAAAAAGTTTAAAACTTTTTTTTTTTACTTATAAAAAAATATTTTTAAATATAAATTTAAATAATAATTTTTAAAATAAGAAAATAACATTTATTTATATATGAATATCACAAAAAAATAATATTGCATTGTAAATAGCTCATTTCCCTTTTGTTGTGCGGTTTATTTGTAAACTAATTTCGAGAGGATCACGTGCTTATGGTTGAACACGGCTGGCACAGCATCAGCTCCAATATTGCACCAATCAGATGAATACTGACTCACTATAAATATCCAGTTTTCCAGTCCAGTCATCTTCATCTTGAAGAATCTTTCCTTCCAGCCCTACTCCTCTCTTTTTCCTGATAGGACGGCACGGCAGCCCAGTGGTTAGCACTGGTTTGACCCCTCACCGAGCTAGTCACCATTTCTGTGCGGAGTCTGCATGTTCTCCCCGTGCTCGCGTGGGTTTTTCCCGGCGTTTCCCAGTTTCCTCCCACCGTCCAAAGACATACACCATAAGTAAATTGACTATTCCAAAGTACCATCTTATGACAAACTCTTAGCCAGCTATATCTTAGCACGTTCACAAGCAGGGGGGTTCTCGAGACCTACCTGAGCTCAAACTCCCCTCTCGCCCTTCAAACGGGAGGGAGCCCCGGACTCAAGGATATTCTGAACTCAGGGATCTCTCCCGGGACAACATGCCAAACATGCTTTATTATCAATCATCAGTTAATTGTGAACCGGTTGTGTGTGTGTGGTGTATGACTGAAAATGTAGTCCATAAATGGCGGATTTGTAGTCCATAGATATTGTGCATGTTTTCCAGCAATCTATGGTGTTTATATCGCTGGTGATCGTGACAACTATAAAAATAAAGATGAATTGAATTGAATTAATTTTCCTTTGGCTTCGTCACCACAGTGGAATGAACCACCAACATTTTTTCTTAAAAACACATATTTTGCCCTGCGTTTTGACCTTCAATCCACACTGATTCCGTTTAGAGGTCATTTCTGGTTAATGATGTCAGAATTTACCAGTATTTTGGAATGGACATGTGAATGGTCTATTCTGAAAATATTTTGGAACGTCCGTGCCTGTGTGAACACCTTTTTTTTTTACTTACCGGTAAAGATATTTACTGGTATCGCAGTGTGAAAAGGGCTAATGGCTGCTAAACCTCTGTTTTTTGATCAACTATATTACAAAATTGTTTGTTATTTTTTTATTTTGTATTTTTCTTTTTTGACCCGAGTAGAAAATGTGTATATTTCATACAAAGTATGAAGCAGAGCGCTCTGTTCTTGTCATGTGACTCGGGTGCGCTCACGGCTTTCTGAAAAGTTTATATGTTTATCTAGGTACTCTAGAAAAGTATGTCGCTCCCATTGGAAATAATGAACTTGCGCATACAAAAGACGGGATATGTGAATGGCCCTTACATGCGGTGTGAAAGAGGCGTCAATTGATAGCCTCGGCCATAGTTAATCCAGTCTGCATGCGTATTAGCCTTGGTGTACAAGCTCAGAACTTTGAACTAGGGCACAGTTGGCATAACTTTGTTTAGTTGCAGCAGTTTTGTTCCATGCAGAAACGTGGTGTTAAGAAGCCTTTATGATTAATTAACTGTGACGAATAAAAGCTCGGTTAATAGTGAAATCGGTTAATCGCTGCAACCCTAAGCAGAACAGCAACTATTGGAGAGGTGGGGATAAAGATAGTAAGCCCCCATCTGATTGGTCAAATTTTAAAAAACATCCAATGCATAAAATAAACGTAATTTATCACATATGTATGTGATATGTATACTGCATATATTATTATTGCGATAGTGATAATTTTGCATCACTAATGTGGAGGTTTTTAGATGAAAATTCTCTTTTAAAGACTGTAATTTGTATGTGAAACAAATGCTCTGATGGCATCGTCTGAGACTCAGACTTCAGATCCTACGATAAGTGAAACTGACTGATGCAGCAATTTACTAGCTTTCAGTTCACTCTACCCTTATTTTGCTTATTTTGGCTCCGATCCAAAACCCAAGCCAATCAGCAAACGGTTGAATAATGCTAATGTTACTTCATTTGCACACAAATGATCATCAGCATACAGTGATTCTGCAGTGACCTTGCCTTGGGTAACTCAAATATCTGTTGAACAAGGAGAAATATTAGCTAACATCCTGAGTGCATTGGTGAAGCAATGGAGCAGATTGTTTCTGATCGTAAAATTTACACTCCAAAGCCTCGGAAAAACATGAAAAGCGTCCTTCAGATTGAGCGACTCCAGCTCACCTTCAACAGCTGAAGGAAAAGCAGAGCGCAAGGCCTGTAAGGTGATTTATCTCCTCTGTAGCCTTGCCTCAGTGGCCTCTATGGGTGATTGATCATCAGATATGATCACTTCCCAGAATTGCTTGGGAATGTTTACAAAGCTATCGACTGAAGCAGATCTACAGTTGCTAATATTAGTTTTTCTAATATTAGTATTTGGATTTAGGCACCAACATTTGACACAAATGTAAAGTATTTGCACGTGAAGAGTATTTGTAAATATTGTTTATAAGTATTTGTAAATATTAGTAAATACTAAGCTACACTTAATTTCTGATTGTCAAAATGACTTACATCAGCAAGCTAAGTTAGACTTGCACAACACTTAAAAAATTTTGAGTCAGTTTTATTTAGATTTTATTATTCTTTTTTCAGCAAGGATATATTAAACTGGCAGCAAGAACTTCTATAAAATCTAAAAATACTTAAAAATATACATATAAATATATAAAAGCTAAAAATCTACAGTATATGTGTAAAAATACCCGTCGGAGGGGGTAGCGGGTTAATGTAATTTGAAGGATCTTATGGCACTTAAGACTTGAGTAACGACTGCTAAACATTCAGCTTAGTGATCACAGGAATAAATCACATTTTAGCCTTGAAAAGCACAAAATATAGGTAGCGATTAGAAGAGATACAGCTGCGGTTAGAAGTAATTGAGAATTATTTATATTATTACAATACAATTACTGTACAGCAATAGTTATTGTTTTTACATTACTTTGAGAGGTAGGTCTAGGGTTAGAGTAGTTAGGCGGGGTACAGGTAGATCCCCATTTAACCAGAAAGCAGCTCAGTATTATATTTAGGGCTGCGCATAAAGACCTGTAACAATAATCAATATATCGACTGATCGCACAACACATGGACATGACCTCAATCATTTTTGGTGATGCAATATATATCGCCCATACATAAAAAACAATTCTAGCAACATTTAAGATAACTGTGCAACTTCTCTATCTGTATTGGAGGTGTCAGTGTCAGCATGGTTAAAACACTATAGTATTACTATAAATTAATATAGTACATTTTCATGTGGGTGTCCAGCCTGATCTCACGAGGAAACGTAAGTATTTTACGTTTTGTCAAATTAGTGGCTAATTCGAACAAATTTGTATGAGTTCAGTCGTACGAAAATGTATGATTTTAAAAAGGAGGCGTGTCACCTAACCACACCCCTAACCCCAACCGTCATTGGGTGATGAGCAAATCGTACTAATTTGTACAAATTAGATCGTACAAATTCATACGAATCAGCCACTAAATCAAAAAGTTACGAATTGCAGTGAGATTGCTTTGGGGTGTCTGACCCAAATAGATGGTGGCAGATATCGCAGCCTCTGTTACTTTTTACCTTGCATTTTTTTTGTTAACATTTATTATTATTTATTTAGGATATGTGTTTTCACATTCTGATTCCAGTGCCTAATTATTACATTGCTAAAATGACTATTATTAAATTAAATATTCTTAAGAATAAAATAATATTTGTTCTTTGGAAAAGTGTGCATTGTAATGCTTTTACATTGCTATTCTGGCATTACATAATGAGTGGGATACAATGATCTTAAAATGACAATAATATCATTTATCCCTATATATTTGGTACAATATATCCTACAACAAAAATAGATATAATGACAGGCCTATGCAGATAACAGGTACACAGGGGTCTATGCATGAGTAAAATTACAAATGCAGACCAGATACAGTGGTTATAACACATTATTGTCTTGTGTGACAAATTCAGAACACATATGTTTATATATATATATATATATATATATATATTAATGGTTTTTTTTGTATTTGTCATTTTTGTTATGCTTATTTTATTTGGGACAGAACAGTAAATAGCACATTTTTACCTACCTGTATAAGGGATTTTGGCCCATACTGAGAATGATGTAAGTTGTGCACTGAAGAAAACAACATATCAAACAAGCAGCAGATCTGTCAGGAGGACCTGTATCTGTCCGAACATCTGATAATTTATTTAATTTGGCTGAATTAAAAACAGTTTTTAAAATTTTTAATATAAATTTTTTATATGTATATACCGTCATATTGGGGTGATATAAACACACTCAGTCCTTTTTTTTTCAATTTAACAACATAAAAATGGTCGACCAATTGGAGCGGTTTTGAGAGCGACCGCAACTTGATGTAGAAATGCAGTCCCCCCGCCCACCGAATTGATTGACAGCTGCGTATTAACATGTCTCCATAGTAACGTGTATAATCATATCAACAAGACAGCACGTGTGCAAAGCAACCGCAAATAAAATGCCTGTTCAGTTTGCTAGGATCATCAATCATCCTCAAATGTGATCAAGAGTGAGTTTTACAAGTTCAAAATGTTTTAAAACAGTGCATATTTGTAATGAATTACAGCGATTTACTTCAGCTTTACTTCATCACCAAGACGCTTTAATCCCGGTTTGTAGACGTTAAATCAGGTTTATTTTGTACATTAACATAACAGATATCCATACAGCAGTGGATATTAACCTGTATCCTGTCACATTTGCCTGCAAAAAGAGTGCAAAGCTAAACGAGCGCTGTCTGTGTGTGTGTGTGTGTGTGTGTGTGTCTGTGTGTGTGTGTGTGCGTGCGTGCGTGTGTCCGCAATGTGTGTGTGTATCTGTGTGTGTATGTGAACTTTGTAATGACATTGTGTGTGACTCATTGTAGCAACTCCACAACAAATGCATCAAATACTGATTAGTAAAGTTCTTACTGTAGTATTTCTCACAAGCGTTACGTGAGATCTGCTTCTTTCTTGTCTGTCTGTCTGTATGTTGTCTGACGCAGCCGAGGGAGGAGATTAATGCACGATGATAGGCACGTGAGAACGGTGGGCATGAAGGACTAGCCTTAAAGGCGCAGTACACAAAAACTGCTACCTGATGGTTAAAGCTATAAAATAGAAACTTCTAAAAGGTATAATAAAAAATCTGATGGGTGTTTTGAGCTGAAACTTTACAGACACATTCTGGAGACACAAAAGATTTATATTAAATCTGGAAAAAGTGGTAACCTAGGTGCCCTTTAAGAAATAGTTTTTTCCCAGATCGGCTACAGAACAAACCACTATTGTCTAAATGGCTTGCCTAATTAACCTAGTTAAGCCTTTTTATTGTACTTTAAGTTAAATATTAGTATCTTAGCAAAATAACTAGTCTAATATTTTGCACCGTCATCAGAGCAAAGACAAAATATATTTATTAGCAATTAGTTATTACATCTATTTAAAAAGCTCCTCTAAATTAAATAGCACTTAAGAAATAAAAAAAGAATCATTAAAATTTCACAGGGGATATTTCCTAATGTTTCTCAATGTTATTTAAGGTGCAAATCCAAGGTTGGTACTGTGATGCATGTATTCTGGGACTGTGACATGATTAAGACATACTGTAAAGAAATCCACAAATTAGTTCAGAAGATTATTGGTAAACTTTTTGCCCTCTCTCTGAATTGTAAAACCAGTCATCGTAAAACCTTAGTCATGGACTAGAATTTGTGTTACACCTTTGTACTTATCTAGCAAGAAAATGTATTGTTGTGATTCACTCCTAACTTTCCTTCGGTCAATATCTGGTTGAATCAAGTTGCCATTTTCTTACCCTTTGGAAAACTGACCTATGACTTGCGTCAAGAAATCTGATGATTTCTGGCATATCTGAAATCCTCTATGGGAAGTTTTGGAGAATGTATATTGAAAGACAAACATTTTACTTGTTAATTTTACCCTTCACAAAAGACTTGAATTACTAGCCAATGGACGATTGTATCATAGATGGCTGTATTATTGTATATGATGACATGACACACCTATACCGCTGTTTTGTCATTGCAAATCTTTAAATAAATGTTTCAAAAAGGGCTAATAATTTTGACTTCAACTGTTTATCAATATATCAAACAAACTCAATTTGCCACCCAGCTCTAGGTTGGCATCTTTCCATGTAGTGAATGGGTCTTAATACATTTCTCACAACAGTGATAAATGTCAAACCTGAACAAAATCTGTGCAGGCTTTATGATCAATTACCTTGCGTATGCTGTCCTTACTGGCATGTTCTGCATCTCCTTCCAGGAATGGCATTGCGAAGGAGCTCAAGTCCTGCGGAGAACAAACAAACATAAGAACTGAGCTCATTAAGCATTGTTTTCATGACGGCAGCGGCACCTCTCATTTACTCCACGCAGAAAAATCACCACTGCTGCTAAAGACTAAACAGTTCAAACGTCAGGCGCAGCTTAAAAATCACAAGGAATTATACAAATAACAGACTTATAAGAACAACTATACATGGTTTAGACAGTTTAACAGAAGCACATCACACATGACAGATGGACACTCTGTGGGAGATCAGTCTAACCTGAACAAAACCCAAATGCAGATTCAGAACAACTTACAGGAAATCCAAAATGTCTTCGCTTTATTCCTCAAAAATCCAGCCACTTTTAAAATCAGCATCAGTTACTAATATATTTCAGCATTCTGTATTTTTTTCAGATAGCACATCATTACAAACACTCTAATGGTGTTCATTATGCACTGACATCTGAAAACATCGACACAGCCTCTGTCATTTAAACCGGTTTGAAAGTAAGATGATCTCATATGACTGCCTTGCCTTTTTTTTTACTCTGCAAATGCATGTTTAACCTGCATAGCACAGATTAAATCAGGTATCACTTCAAAAATGGACTCCCGCTGTTGAACAATGGACAACAAAGATTTTCAAGAAACTCTAGTGGGATGAACAAGCGTTTTGTTCTATGAAATAAGTCATTTTTAGCAGGCCAGTTAGAGTTCAAACAGGAATCACAGACTCCAAAACAAAAAGATAAGATGGATTAGTTTGTTTCTGAATATTTGGCAACCAGACCAGAATACCAATAAAATGTTTTGCTAATATATCCTAAACATTCAAAATGCCATTAAAACAGTAAGCTTTTAAAAATATGGAAATGTTACATTTGAATGTTGTTCTATCTACACTAAGTAGTATGTAGTATCCTTAAAAAAAACTTCAGACAATCACAATTACAGCCAATAAAAAGAACATTTAACTAACATTGCCACAACATTTTTTATGAGAACATAAGAGAAAACATTCAAGAAAATGTTCACCTTCAGCAATTGACAACATTATTTATTCTCGTTTTTGTGCTAATGTTTTAATATTGTTTTAAAAACCATGTTTTTTATTAACAGAACCCATTTAGAAATCTGATATATGGTAATATATGCAAATTACATATTTGGATTTTATATTTGGATTTCACATTAATTAAATAGCCTTAAATG
>CAIGQZ010032287.1:13414416-13426350 GCA_903798205.1 Danio tinwini | reverse complement strand
TCTTCTACAACATTCTTTTACAACATATATATCTTTTACAACATAAATTGAGACTTTATAAAAGAAAGTATATTTTTACATTGTAGGATGTTGGTCTCTTGCACAAGCACGATAATTTTTATGGGTCTGTGCCAAAAAAAAAACCCTTAGCAAGCATATTAATTAAAGATGACACTTGCCATCTTTTTTTTTTAAATCCATCTCTTTAATGTCTCTTGTTTTTGTGGTGACACACGACAGTCTTTCAGATCCACCCCTCCACCAGGAGACGTTGGCTATGTTGCCAATGTCTCTTTCATGGTGAATTTTCTCCACGTGAAATGGCTAAAGGTTGGTTTGTGTGTCTTTCACCCCATTGCCAAGTTCCACTCTTCTTCTGTAAAGAGCCACCTTTAAGATGTGCTAGTTCCTCTTTAAGCTGTTGATTAAGCTCTTTTGTCCCGGATATTAGCAGCGTGTGTGTTCCCAGGTTCCTTTTTTGTTGTGCATATAGGAGTTCGGAAAGAGGATATCCATGTTTGCTCAACATCGTGATGACATTTCAAAACTGATCTGCGCACTTGCTCACAGTTTCACAAGAGAAGTAAAGAAGTGCTTCAAGATTGTCTCCTCATGACTAGCACTCAACCTACACACACATACACACACACAACAGCACATGTTTGTTTTTGTAAATTGTGAGGACATTCCATAGGCATAATGGTTTTTAAAATGTATTTTCTATCGGCCCGTACACCTAACCCCTTTTACTTTCTCAAAAAAAAAAAAAGATTCCATATTGATAAGCCTTTTTAAGTCCTTTTGTTTCTGTGAATTGTGAGGACATTCCATGGGCATAATGCTTTTTATAATGTACTTTCTGTCGTCTTATACCTAACCTTTTTTACATTCTCTAGAAAATTATTCTCTATTTATAAGCCTTTAAGTCCTCATAAGTTTTTGTGAATTGTGAGGACATTCCATGGGCATAATGCTTTTTATACTGTATTTTCTATCATCTTATACCTAACCTTTTTTATGTTCTCAAAAAGATAATTCTGTATTTATAAGCCTTCTTAAGTCCTCATAAGTCATTCTCCTTGTAATAACTATGTCATAGCCATGTCATTATAGACATTTGAGTCCTTATATGTCACACAAACACACACAGCATTCCAACAAACAGATGCCCTCTTCCAAAACAGGAAGTGTGTAGTTTGCTTCGATACCCTGTGAAGTGAGCAAGCAATACTTAGTCGATTGCTGCAGATAGTAAGTTTCCTACAACTGTTTTGTTGCTAACCACATTGTAAAAAATCTGCAGTTTTCAATATTTTGTGATTCATGTTTGTTTATTTTTTTTGTTAATTTATGATTTTGTAATGCGTTACGGGACCTTGATCTTTCCTCCAACAACTTTTGGTTTTAGGAAAGTTTAAAAAACATTTATTGAGATTTTTATTATTGACATTTTAATAGTTTGATATATTGTCAGTATTGGTATTGTAAATTAACAGCCAGTACTCTTTCTGTTAATTTAAGGACTTGTTTCTATACGTGTTATTTCGTATACAATATATTGTTTCAAAGTACTAAAATGTCAATGAAAGTCACTTTGTTAAATTTCAGAGTTAAGTTTTTAACATCAAATGTCAACAGAGCAGAGCTCAAGGCAGGGTTTCCATACTTCTTGAAAGTACTTGAATTTCAGGCATATGTATTCAATTCCTGGAAAATACTTAAAACAAACATAGGTTCTTGAAAGTGCTTGAATTAAATTTGAAATTAAATTAGTCTTTGGTGATATTTCAACAATTGGCATGCTGCTGTCAAAAATGGAACAAAAAAAAGGATGGATTCTTCATTTAAAAGTCTTTTTAAATCTTGTTCAGGACCTATAAAAAATAATGCATTTTTTTTTCAGAAACCGCATTTGAATATTACCAGTTTTTAATTCAACAAATTTTATTAAAGATCTTTATGACATGACATTGCATTCAAAACATCACCGTTACTCTGACATTTTATGTAAAAATTTTGTAAATAAAATGTTAAGTACAGTTAAATCACTTTCATGGCACAATGTAGGCTGGCAGTGTGAATTAAAAAAGGTGCTTGATTTGAAATTAATAGTGCTTTAAAAGTTCTGGAATCTGCTGTTTATGATAGAGTGGGATAGGGCTGCACAATATATCGTTTCAACATCAATATTGCAATGTGATCATTCACAATAGCCCCATCGAAGAATATGCAATGTTGAGTGAGACTATGTTTTATTATATTATATATTATAAGTTATCATTTTCATTCAGTTCAATCCATGTTTATTTCTTTAGCACTTTTACAATGTAGATTGTGTCAAAGCAGCTTTACATAGAAGTTCATGTGATTTTCAAATGATTTTAAAAACATTCATGGATAAGAAATTGTAGCATTTGTAACTTTTGATAATGATTAATTTTATTGAACAATTTGTATTATTCAATTACTGTACCTGAATACTGTTAGACTCAGAAAATGATAAAACATTGTTTATTTTAATTGTATCTTTTTTTTAATTGTGTTGATCTATGCTTTTACAGTATATTGTTTATTATATTTTATTTAGATACACTTCTCTAAGAAAACATCCAAAACAATCTAAAAATAATAAATTCTTTCCAAATAGAGATAATCAAATCATCTGGTGAAATTGTATTCATATCGAAATATATATCACAGAATCACAAAATATTGTAATGTTAGATTTTTCCAGTATCGTGCAGCCCTAGAGTGGGAACCCTGTCAAGGTCCCATTTACAGTGTAGTTTTTGACAAAATACCACGTTTTATTTATTGTTACTATGATTAAACTGTGTTCATTTGATCAATTTAATAGAAGTCAAAAGTCTAAATTACACTGAAAAAAAAGACGTTTGTAGGCGATGTTTTGTATTTGTGCTTTTTTTTTTTTTACTCACAATAACAATATCATCTATGGTATTTTGACAGAAACTTGGGTTAGCATGTTAAGTTCTCCCCCTTGTTAGCTGCTACCATTGTGGCTGTAATCCAGTGTTTCTCAACAACGTTCCTGGAAGACCACCAACACTAACACTGCATGTCTCCTTTGTCACACCCATTAAAGGTCTTTCAGATTTTGCTAATGAGCTGATGATCTGAATCAGGTGTGTTTGGTTAATGAGACATGTGCTGCATGCCAATTCGTAGAATGTACAGAATGTAGACAATTCGCAGAATGCCCTTAAAGAATGTACTTTTTTTGGTTGGGAAAAGTATACACTTTTGAGTGTGTAACTGAAGTGGATGCAAGCTTTGGGACAAACTACTTTCTCGTTAATAGATTGTTATGTTGCTTAGTTATGATCCCCTGTCAATCACCACATCTTTAACATTTCTTCATATTTAATTACCTACCTTATTGGAGAAGCAGCAGAGAGGAAATCTTGGAATAATCTGCCATTCGCGAGTCTGTCATCCAGAAATCTCAGGTCTCTAATCTCAGGGTAGTTATGCATTCAGAAGTTAATTTCCAAACATATCTTGATATAAGTTTACGTTGTTGCAGATGAAATATAACATGGAAAACACGGTTTAAATATTTTCCAGTTGGCTAGATATGAATTAACAGTCATTCCAACAACTTTACCAAAGCCTGTCTACTTGACAGTTGGTCTCGCGTGTCCACCATGTTTGTAGTTTATTTACACTTTTTACCTGAGTTTATAGTTCCTGAATGTACATCCAACGCGCAATGTATGCAGGGTATCTGAGTATGGACGGTTCTACACTTCAAATTTTTTATTGGAACTTGTAAACCATCCAGGAACCTTTGGCATACTCTTTTCATCATACTATGGTTTGGGATGTACTAATTCTATTTTGGAATATTATGAGGACGGATAGTATGTGAATTGGGACGCAGCACTGTAAAATGTGCAGAGCTGGTAGTCCACTAGGAACGTGGTTGAGAAATACTGCTGTAGTCTATGTGTATGTTTTAGTTGTGAAGCTAAGCTTCTGTTGTTGCTGTTTTAAAATGCTGTGCAGATGTGGGCAGAAGAAGTGACAACGGTAAGGAGAATCTTCTGCTTTTTTTGGATCATCTGTGAATATTGACACTAATATGAAAACTGCTGTTTTCAACATTTTGCTTTTGTGCGTCAATGCATAATCAAAACCTGTATTCACTTCACAATCTCAGCAGAAGCAGGGTATCATCTATGTATTTAAAAAAATCATATTCATTTTGAGATTCTGCATTTTACATACTAAGGAAGTACACATTTAGTCACAGGGTTAGAAATCCAACTTCTCCAAGAAGGTTTTTACCAGTTATACAGAGCTTCCTTAATACAGAGTAGTTGGTTTTCAAAATATCTCTTGCAGACTTTGGGGGATTTGTTTTCTCGATATAACTCATCAATAAAATCTGTATAAAAATGCAGTGGCGATTTATTATAATTTTTTTTCCAGTTCTCAATTTTATTATAGTTCTCAATTGCATTGTTTCCTTTGGCCAATGTGAGTCTTTTTAGGTGCAGTCAGTTTTACCCCAACAAGAAATGTTCCTAACAATTTACTCAAGTGGTTCTAGACCTATGAATTTCTTTCTTCTGTTGAATACAAAACAAGATATTCTGAAGAATGTTGGAAGCCAGCAGCCGTCGACATCCCATGGTAAGAACAAAAAATACTATAAAAATTAATGGCTGTTTTTCCCAATACTTTCCTTTGGGTTCAACAAAAGAGAGAAACTCAAACAGGTTTGGAACAAGATGAGAATGAGTAAAATGATAGATTTGTCAATTGCATGTGAACTATCTCTTTAAACTTCATATTTAACCAAGTTCTGACTCTCGTTCTCTTTCTTTCAGGCTGAGCAGGATCTGAAGATGACGCAGAGTGAGTTCGACCGACAGGCGGAGATCACCAGGCTTCTTCTGGAAGGAATCAGCAGTACACATGTGAGTGCCTGCCAGTCCAGATTTACTGCACAATCCCAGTCTTTGATCTACAAGGCTGATCTCTCTCTTTCTGTCCCAGGCGCATCATCTCCGCTGCCTTAATGACTTTGTGGAGGCTCAAATGACATATTATGCCCAGTGTTACCAGTACATGGTCGACCTCCAAAAGCAGTTGGGAAAGTAAGACTTTTTTTATTGAGTAAGATTATAAACGGGTTAAGCATTAACTAATCATCACAGTTCGATTTGTGCCTTTATGCCAATGTAAAAGCATTAACCTGGTCTCTATGATGCATCCAGATGTTTTGCAGTTTGCTCTTTTTTGTTTTTGTAATCAGGTTAAAAAGAATGATGTAATAAATGTAATTAAAAATCAATCAGCTACTATATCTGTTATCGGTTTCCCAATGCAAAGAATTATCACTCATCTGTTTCACCCAAAATGTCTATATTGGTATATCCCTACTTATTGTTATTTTTTTTTCTATTATTCGCAGATGTTTTACATTTACATACAGTATTAATGCATGCTACATGAAATGTCCTATTGAAAAAAAGTCACACTTTATAATACTTGGCTTTAATTACTGTGTACTAATTAAATTAATACTTTGATACTATGCATTGTTTAAATACATGTTTTTACATTATATTTAAAAAAGTTATCTGTAATTACATCAATAATTAATATCTGTAATTACCTTTATTACTGCACTGTTGACTCATCCCTTACACTTTAATCCATTCTTTAAAAGTCCATACTAGCAAACCTGTCCCTAGCCATCCCATCTCAATAGCACCATAAATGCTGCGCAATACCATATGAACACTATAAGTATGTTGTACTTATTTTTTTGATGGAAGTACCTACTGTAGTTGTTAAATGCACTAAATATAAAGTAGTACTGAAAAAAGCAAAACTGGTACACTTACCTTTTCATTCTTCTCTCGTGCAGCTTTCCTTCTGCTTTCACTTCCAACAACAACCAGCCAACAGCCAGCGGTGGAGCTAGTGTTTCTGTACCCATCCTGCCATTATCAACTCCTCTTCCTTCGACCACAAGCAACACGTCCTCAGGTTTCACCGAAATGCAGAACTTCAGCGGGAGCCGTAAAGCGCGAGTTCTGTACGATTACGACGCCGCCGGTAGCAATGAACTCTCGTTATTGGCTGATGAGGTTAGTGACACTTGGAATTAATTCCTAGTTACAACATTAACCAAACATATCTACCTCTTTACTACTAGTTAAAACGTTAAGCAAACATGACTGAACATTAAAAGGTTTGCTGAAAAAAAAGATGGGAGACCACATGAGATGATTCGTGCTTTATGACATGGTGCATTATCCTGCTGGAAGTAGCCATCCAAAGATGTGTACACTGTGGTCATAAAGAGATCGACATGGTCAGCAACAATACTCAGGCAGGCTGTGGCATTGACATGATGCTCATTTGGTACTAATATGCCCAAAGTGTGCCAAGAAAATATCCCCCACACCATTACACCACCAGCAGCCTGAACTTTTTATACAAGGCAGTATGGATCCATGCTTTTATGTTGGTGACGCCAAATTCTGACCCTACCATCTGAATTTCATAGCAGAAATTGAGACTCATCAGACAAGGCAACATTTTTCCAGTGTTGGATTTTGGTGAGCCTGTGCAAATTGTAGCCTCAGTTTCCTGTTTTTAGCTGACCGGAGTGGCACCCGGTGTGGTCTTCTGCTGCTGTTGCCCATCCATCTCAAGTTTTGACTTGTTGTGCGTTCAGAGATGCTCTTCTGCATACCTTGGTTGTAACGAGTGTTTAGTTGAGTTACTGTTGTCTTTCTGTCAGCTGGAACCAGTCTGGTCATTCTTCTCTGGCCTTTGGCATCAACAAGGCATTTGTGCCCACAGAACTGCCGCTCATTGTATATTTTCTCTTTTTCAGACCATTCACTGTAAACCCCAGAGATGGTTGTGCGTGAAAATCTTAGTTGATCAGCAGTTTCTGAAATACTCAGACCAGCCCGTCTGGCATCAACAACCATGCCATGTTCAAAGTCACTTAAATCACCTTTCTTCCCCATTCTGATTCTCGGTTTAAACTACAGCAGATGTCTTGACCATGTCTACATGCCTAAATGCATTGAGTTGCTGCCATGTGATTAGCTGATTAGAAATTTGTGTGCACCTAATAAACTGGCCGGTGAGTGTATACCTGTATAAAGACGCATTTGGACGTTAACTTCTAAATGCATAATTATCCAAAGAGTTTTCTCTGCATGAAAAATTCTGTCTTAAATCACCAATAATACAGATCATTAAATATGAAAGAAATGTGGATGATGTGTCGAGATGATTGACAGGGGACATAACTAAGCAACATAATGTCCATTGATGAGGAAGTAGTGTGTCCCAAAGCTTGCATACTTTTGTTATACATCTCACAAGTATATACTTTTAGGACATAGTATGCGAATTGGGACACAGCGATACTAATTTATAACAGCTTCCAACACAGCTCAACCAATAAGGACCAGAACTATGCATTTTATAGAGTTCTTTATTTTTATTTTTGACTTTTAACGTCTCTCTTTTCTTTCAGGTGATCATGGTGAGCAGCGTTCCAGGCATGGACTCTGATTGGCTGATTGGGGAACGTGGGAGTCAGAAGGGAAAAGTGCCTATTACCTATTTGGAGCTGTTAAATTAAGAGGAATTGAGAGTTGTTGGAACCAAAATGAAGAGGTATGGTGTAATCCAGCTGTGCTGCGTAACATATGCAACTTTTGACGTCTTGTGCTGCAACTGTATTTCATTGGATGTGACGTCTTAAAGTCCCAGTTTGGGAAGAGGTTCTAACTCGAGGACTGTTTACATTAATTAATGCAGAATATTTAAAAAAGAAAAAAAAAGAGCTTTTGATGTGATTTCCACCAACATGCCTTCATAGTATACAAAATTACAAAAGTGACTTATTTGAGTATCTACATGCGTTTACAAGAATAAAGTATTAAGACTGATTGCCATTTTATGGATTTTAAAAGTGGCTTTCTTGTACATGAACTCATTTTAGCATTTCTAGAACAATGTATAAGATTTCATGTAGAGGTCAAAATATGCCATAATTTATTTTCAGGGTTATTCTGCTCCGGTGTAGCTGACATTTGTTGTTATTTGATGCAGTTTACAATTCTCCTTATTGCATTTGAGCACACAGAAAATGCTTTATTTGCACGCAGATGGCCTTTTTTGTTATGCATTATGAAACCGTGTCCTTTATATTTACCCATATGTTGTATATTTATATATATACCCATGTGCCTTACAATTGTCTTAAGGTTGATGTTTTATTAAATTGTTTAAAGCAATAAAAAAAGCCTTGTTGAGCAGCTGATGACTGCTAATTTGATACATTGTGCCTACTATCTAATATTAAGCACAATTTCTTAGTTTACTCTGATGTTGTATTATAACTAAAAAAGGTTATCTAACTGCATACATTCTGTGATTAATAACATAGATTTACAAACCATGTTTTCATTACTTAATAAACAAACTGTGTAGATTTTTTACACTCCTGTGGTTTTATTTTAGTTTGTCTCATTGAATGCATATGTTTGGAATGCTGTGTATGCCTGGAATATATACTGTAATATATCCTGCAATGTATTTGACTTTGCACTATATTATGATGAATGAAGCAGAAATATCTTTTATCTGAAGCAATAATAACTTTCTCCCATCTCCTGACAAGTTAAATTTTGTGATGCATTATTGATTTTATTTTACATTTTGTTATTAAAAATAATAATTATTAGTATTATTGTTAACTTTTTGTTATTATTTGTATATTTAATTATATTAATCTAAATTTATATTTTATTATTATTATTATTATTATTTAACATTTTGTCACCTTAGAATTATGAGGTTCTATCTGACATTAAATGATGACTTATTTACATTATGTGATGTTTTTAGGTTGACATTTTAAGACTTTTTATTTAAAAAACAAAAAAGTTTTTATCTACAAAGTCGAACTCTAGCTTGGCTCTATAAGGTTCTTTCGGTAAGCTAATAAACATTTCGAATGCACACACAAAGACCAATCAGGATCAGCTTTACAGTATTTGTCATTCCGCCGGATTGCTCCATTAACGGCATGAAAGGCTAGAAAAAAACACAAAATCAGAGTCGACTAAATAATGCCACACCACACAAAATTGAGAAGAAACCTGAAACTGAAAAGATGTGTGTAAATGTGATGATTTAGAAGCCTTTTTGACATTGAGATGAGATGTTGAGTTTTACATTGTTGAAAAAGAAAGTTATTTAAAAATTAAATTAAATGTGAAATATTTTTATTTGTGTGTGTATATAGTCAGTGGAACATTTTTCAGTGTTTATCAAACTCATTTGCTCTGTCTGTTTTCTTTTAAAGTCTTTAAATTTGATATTAAGGCTTAAAGGGCAAATACTTGATTCATTAATTCATGGGGCATAAAATTTAAAAAAAAAATTCAATAATTCATATAAAGCATACAATTTAATTAATATTATATTAATGGCATAAAATTAACATCTGCACTGGATAAAATATTTAGCACAGCCTTGTATGCTTAATTTGAATAAGAAAAGATATTCATCCTAAAACATTAAATAAATGTTATAAAAAGCTAAAATTTACTTTCTCAAACATCAACATATTGTTACAACACCAATTTATAAATATATATATTTTTATTAATAAATAATATATATTTTTATTATTAATAAGCAGACTGATTGTATTTCCTAAAAAGTAATGCTTCAATTAATGATCTGCCAGATAGAACCTTATAATGCTAAGCAGGAAATGACATTTTTAAGGATTAGAAGCTTCCATCTGCATTTGCCCTGTTTTTTTTTTTTACTCCAAATTGCAAATGTAAGATAACTTTGATAATTTACATTTAGAGTACATTTAGGGTCTCTGTCATGTTAATGTATGAAAGAGAACTGTTACACACATTGTTTGCTATATGGAAATGCAAAAACTTTAAAGCTCAATATCTCAAAATCATTTAGAACGCAGATAGAACCTTATAAATCCAAGATGATGATTTGTATTATTTGTTCGAAAAATTCACCTTGCATATATATATTTTTTTTTTCAAGTAATACTGCTTTTCCATAAAAAAGAAAAGAATAAATCCATTAAAAACATTTATGTTCTGGATAAAAATGCATTTTAGTGTTTTATAATACAATAGTCACATTTAACAATAAAAAAATCATTTTTATAAATAGATATTTTATTACAGTTAAGAGAATTTAAATGATAAAAATGGCTTTAGTTTACACATTTTTTTAAGGATGGCAAATTAAGTAATTTAATAAATTTAGCAGAAACACTAGCATATTTTATTGTTGTGCGACACTTTCAATATCACATACTGTTTTTATTTATTTTATATAATAATGAGGGCATCACAGTGGTGCAGTGGGTAGCACGATCACCTCACAGCAAGAAGGTCGCTGGTTCGAGCCTCAGCTGGGTCAGTTGGCATTTCTGTGTGGAGTTTGCTTTTTCTCCCTGTGTTCGCATGGGTTTCCTTCGGGTGCTCCGGTTTCCCCCATAATCCAAAGACGTGGTATAGGTGAATTGGGTAAGCTTAACTGGCCGTAGTGAACAGTATAAGTGTGTATGAATGTTGCCCAGTGATGGATTGCAGGTGGAAGAGCATCCGCTGCGTAAAACATATATAAGTTAACGGTTCATTCCACTGTGGCAACCCCAGATTAATAAAAGAACTTAGCCGAAAAGAAAATGAATGAATATTAATAATGATAGTAATAAATAGTTTCATGAAATATGACAGACAGTCAGCAGAGGTCAGGCTTTTCATTCTGTAATCATTTTTGATTTTTAAATGAACATTACAGTATTTTAAAACTGGAAAGAACCTTAAAGTTACACACTTGGTCAGTATGAGCATTGGTATATGCATTATTATTATTTGTAAAACATTTCTTTGAACAACTGTGTTTTGCTTAAAGTAAATCAAGAGTCACTACCCACACTGTAAAAAATGCTGAGTCCCACACACTCGAGTTGCGTTGGGACAACATTCAGGAATTAAGTTAAATAAATAAAATAAAAACTTATTAGTTTTTTCAAATCTAAGTGCACTGTAAAAAAGTTGACTCAACTCAAAATTGTAATGTAACTTGCTGCAGAGCTTTTTTTGAGTTGACTCAACTTTCAACCCAAGTACTGCACTTGACTCAATTTAAGTGGAGTAAATTTAAGTCAAAAATGTCTTGAAGGGGCTTGCCTTAATATTGTAAGTTGAGTCAACTATTTTGTGTGGATTGAACAAAAAACAATTAAGTAGTCCCAAAAAATTCAATAATTGTGTTTCAGCTCATTTAAAATAAGTAGTTTGAACAAACAACAAACATCATTTTTTTGTGAGACATTTAAAAAGTCACATGTAAAACGTGCATCATTATAGACACAAGTCAGCCTGCTGGTGTTGTTATCATGTGTAAGGCGCGCGGATGGTCAGTGAGCACGAGGAGGGTTAAGAGGAAGTTGTGCTAAACAGGCTGTTGACTTCCTGTGCTGCTGTGGCTCAAAGGCTTATTCTTCATGCTTGTTAATACTCAGCTTCACAAGCCGAGAGGACACGTTTAGTTCCTTCCCGAAAACAGCACTGAAAGAGACAATCTCTCAATAGATCGGGTCTCCTTCTGCTAAAACCCCTGACCTGCTTAACACTGAGGCTACTTGTTAATTATAGAGCTAATAAACACTTGTGCTTTCTAACATCAACCAATAGTTTAGATTGGTTGGGGATGGGGTTTAGATATGTAGAATATTTATATGAATTATTTTATATTTAATTAATATGATATCAATATTTATATGTATATATGTGCATGTGTGTATATAATTTTAAATATTAGTATTGCTGTTTTTATTATTAGCAGTAGTACACTCTCAGAAATAAAGGT
>CAIGQZ010032287.1:13400288-13414016 GCA_903798205.1 Danio tinwini | reverse complement strand
TTTTTCAGCAGGGGAATTGTACTTATATGGCAGTGTTTATTTGTAAAGGCCTGCACAATAGAAAAAAGCAGTAACACCCTAGTGAAATCAATTTTACGTCACAAAAACTACAGAAAAGTATCCACTTAACTTTCAGAAACATCCTGGTTCAGTCTAGAAGGTTTAACCTCCTCGTCTTCATCATTGTCTGACTCCAGTTTGAACATGTAAAGCTTTGATAATCTTGTGGTAATTTCTGACAAATTGGCTGAGTGAAATTCACTCATTTAGTTGTTTTTAGAGTGTCAGAATAGCGTGTAAAAGCTCTGCCCTCTGGAAAGAAGCAGTTCATTTGCATTTAAAAAGACACACACATGACTGTTTTTGCTTACACCCAAATGAGCAAAGTTAACAAGCTTTAATAAATAATCCGTGGTATTTATTTGAGTGGAAACTTCACAGACACAGTCAGGGAACACTAGATGTTTATTTTACATCTTAAAAGGGGCCATCATTTGTCCTTTTACTGTAAAAGTAATCAAATGATCTGAAAGTCTACCCATAATATCTTTACTTCCCCTTTTAAATGCAGCATTTCAGGATTGCACATAATCCAAACTATATATGGATGAACAATAGTTGAGCCTGAGCTCCATAGTTTCTCTTTTTCTCTCTCTTTCGCTGTTCAAACCGCCATGACCTAGAGAACCACCACAGCGGTTATACTCTGGTTACACTCTGGTTCAACGCACACACTGTCTCTCTCTCTTTATCACACACACAAACACTGCCAGGTTCCCATGCTCGCTGCCTCACTGACATTTATCTTTCCTTTTGTCATTAGCACACAGTTTAGGTCACAGTATTATAAGTGATTCCGAGTAGGCTGAGGTGCTAGTCAGCGTGGTTTAGGTTTAGTGGTTTAACATTGATAATCCTGCAATAAGAAGTTTGACAATCAATCCTTGCTCTGGTCAGTGTGGATCCTCACTGCAGTCATCACCTTTTTTATAGTTTACTGAAGCATAATACTGATATTATATGCAGTTTGTAGGATGATATTCTTCATTTTTTATTTATTTAGATGAAAGTGCATTACTGCAAGAGTTTTTAATATATATATATATATATATATATATATTTTAAACACTCAATTTATGTATATATAGACCAGTGATTTTATATATATATTGTATATACACACATTAATAATTCGGCTAATAATTCTGACTTCAACTGTGTATATATACATATACATATACACTACCAGTCAAAAGTTTGGGGTCAATATGATTTTTTAGATGTTTTAAAATAAGCTTCTCCTGCATTTATTTTATCATAAATACAGTACAAATTGTGAACTATTATTGTACTGTAAAATAACTGTTCAAAAGTAGTTTATAATTTAATTGAATAATTTATTCCAGTGATTTTAAAGATGAATTTTCAGCTTCATTACTCCAGTCTTCAGTCACATTATCCTTGAAAATCACTCTAATATCAATTATTATTAATAATAATATTATTATTATTAATGGTAATAGTAATAAAAGCAATAATGTCTGGAGTAATAATTTCATTTGAAACTACATGCAATAAAAAAGCAGTTTTTTTTTTATTTTGATAATGTTTAACAATTGAACACATTTTTATACGTTTATTAAATGCAGCCTTGATGAACATATATATATATATATATATATATATATATATATATATACACACACTATATGTAGTAAAGTTGTCTAAAATTAAATAAGAACTAATATATACAATAATCAACATTTGTAGATAATTTCGATTAGATGGGGGATAGATGGACAGTAAAATTATTTATAGTGCATTCAATTATATAGCAAACCATGTGTAACGATTTACATAAAAATTCAAACACAATTTTACATAAATGCGCGCACACAAACACACACACACACACGCACACACACACACACACAATCACAAATTAATATTGCTTAAGGAGGCTAATATTGAAAAATGTTTTTTTTAACAAATTAAACACTGCTTTTATTCTAGCCAAAATAAAACAAATAAGACTTTCTCCAGAAGAAAAAATATTACAGGAAATACTGTGAAAAATGTCTTGCTCTGTTAAACATCATTTGGGAAATATTTGAAAAAGAAAATTATAGGAGGGCTAATATATATTTATACATTTTTTTTGTTCTTTGGCTTTTTTGGAGTTAATTATTGGGTATCACTTTATTTTGATGGTCCAATTAACACATTTTGTTGAATTTAAGTTACATTGTATCTACATGACAACTAATTCTCAATATATTATAATTTATTATTATAAGTATATTATAAGTAGAGTGTTAGGTTGGGGTTAGAGTTAGTGTAAGTTGACATGTATTTGCAAAGTTTCTTACAGTCAGTTAAATGTTAAAGGAGCAGAAGCAGACAGTCAACTAATACTCAAATGAGAAGTAATTGGCATGTAGTTGCAATGCAACATTTAGTCAACAAAATGCGCAATTGGGACCATCAAAATAAAGTGTTACCAACTACTTACTTTTAAGTCAACGTAAACCAGAAGTTGCTGAAATGTTTATTTCAGTATGTTGATGTACTGCCAACTGAAACTGAATTTTTCTTTTTGCACATTGTTCCCTCATAGCAAACTAACGGTAATAAGTGCGTGGTTAAGAATATTATGCCTGAAGTCATCAAACTGACATCAACAGAGAAGAACTACTCCAAAAGCTGAAGCAAATGGTCAGATTTTGATAGATTACCAAAACAAACATTCGTTTTTTTTTCTTAACTTGCACTAATGAACCTAAAGAATAACAATTTTATTGCAAAGTTAAATTATGGAAAAAACATACCCCTGGGTATAATTATAGTACTGTAATACTGATTTAAATGAGCTTTGATTCCATTAATTGGAGATTTCGAGTCAGTTTTCGAGTTGCGTTAGCATAGTCTAAAAGCCTGGGAACTGGAGCAATATTTTAGATGAAAGATAATGTGATTTATTATATTTTTTTGAAGTCCTTCTGCGCCTCTGACTGAGAACCAAGCATGGAGCAAAACCACAGCCATCCCCCTCAGTGATACCGAGAGTTGGCCAGTTGCTACAGGTCTTAGCAAAACAGGAAATTTCATGCTTCCTTTGCTACTTTTAGCAACTGTTTTTTAATGCACAACTTCTGCGAACCTACATACATGCACGCGCACAAATGAGCATCTGATATACAACAGAAAACTCATGAGAAGATGTTTCTTGTAGTAAGTAAAACCGAAAGAAAATCTAAAGCGCATTGCATAAAGCATATCATTTGATTTTTCTAAGCAAAATAAACCCTAAAATTCTTTTTAAACCATCATTTATAGAGGACAACCCCTTACTGTAGGTGTTTGTGGCTGAAAACAACTGTTAATACATAAAAAATATTGAACAAGAATTATTATAATTGTTAAAAGACTATTAAAGTATAACAGTGCGGCACCAAAAATGTAATTTCAAAAATAATAGTTTTGCCACAACCCTTCAAACTACTAAGTTTTACAAATGCATCATTTTTAATAATTTATTTATTATATACTTCCATATATATATATATATATATATATATATATATATATATATATATATATATATTGTAACTAGTACGGCTCTGCATACAAAATCATTTTAAATGCAATTTTTTGTGGACTAAACTGTAACGTCTTTTGTTAAACTCTAAAACTAACCCTAACTCTAACCAAAATATGTAGTAATCTGCCATTAAAAACAATGTAGTGTATGGCAGTTAACCTTGATTTAATACTTTACATAATACCACAAAGAAATATTCACTTCATCAAGCACTAAGAAACATATACAGTATTAAAATTTTTGTATTAAATACAATTTCACCAGCATCAACCATGCCACACTTAAGCCCCGTTTACACTGCTAGTTAAATGTGAACCAATTCCCATTTTTTGCTGATATGTGAGACAGATCGGATCTGTTCTATGACCGTGTAAACATGAAAAAAAAACACATGCATTCGGATATTCAGATATCGGTTTCAGGCCTCCTTCATATGTTGAAATAAATCAGATATAAATCGGATATGTGACAATGCGACTATCATGTAAACAGGCAGATCGGATTTATTGAGGCGTTTTGTTCGTCATTCAACTTGCGACATTGTAGTACTTTTCCACAGTTTAATGATGTAGAAGGAAGAGCGTTTGTGGAGACGCCTACGAAGTAAACAACAACAACAGAGGAAAGTGCTCAGTTGCCATAATTTGCTCCCACCAGATCTGAGATCTCTCTCGTACCCACAAATTCCTCTGAATGCTTGAGGACACCATATATAAACCATAGGCGCAAGCTGTGATGACGGCCCTTTCCCTCCTCCTCCGCCTCAAAATCATTTTAAAGTTGGGCGATCTTCGCATATTTCGCAGAGCTAAAAGCAAGACAATTTCTTCCATTGTGGCTAGTGTGGTGCAGATGCTAGAACCTGCCTTTACAAAAGCATGACGTCGTAAATTGTATGTAAACGCATGAATCGGATATGGGTCACAATTAAAAGAACGTGTAAACGGACATACAAAAAATCTGATATAGGCAACAAACCAGAATTGGGCATCAAGACCAGACAGTGTAAATGGGGCCTTTGAGCTAGTCTTTATTGTAGGGATGAAGTGGGTGGTAAGGGAACAGTATGATGAAGAAAAAGGGAAGTAGGAAGATAAACATTGAACAGGTAGGTAGGTTGATCGGGCATACTACGATGATACCCAGAGACTAATATTGGGGGTACCGTCTCCGGAAGAATTTTGATAGAGTGATTGGTGATTCAACCTAAGAGGAGGTTATAAGGATTATTAATGGGAAGCAAGGAAATAGAGAGAGGGAGAGTGGGTTCAAGAGAGCTGAACTGCCTTAAATAAGTTTTAGGGAGTAGGTAATTGGTTAAGGAGACAAAGTGAAAGGTGGTCAGGCTGCCGAACCTTTGTTAACAAGTTAACTCCACTTAAGTTGCTTTGGACTATGCTTTTGCCAAATGAACCAATGGAAACTAACAAAACATTACTGCAGATAAAAGTCTTTTATGAACTTTAATGTCAATGAAATGATATACATTCACATACTTGCAGACCAATATGGCCTAAATATTTTACATTAATATCATATTTGATTTCTTTCATATCCTTAACTAGCATTACTCATGCTAGCTCATTATTTTTGTAGAAATCTGTTTTTCAATAAGAAGTTGGCCTCCAACATTTCTTTTTAATAACACGTGGCAACATTCTTGGCTTAAAGGTGAGCATGTAAATAACAGAAATACCCATAATGGAAACACTGACTGTTACAAACAAAAGGATATACCACACAACAGACTCCTCATTATTATTGGTGAAGCCACAGTAAACGGCATCTGTAAGCACAACCTTGTGACGTCTGTAGTTTAAGTCCAAACATGTAATCTCAGAGAGGTCTGCAACATGGATGCCTTTGTTCTTCCCGAAAGTCCTGTACCAGTCTAAATGGCAACAGTTGAAGGCATTTCCATTCATATAAACAGTCTGCAGTTTCTGTGCTAACAAGCTAGCATGTTCTGACTTGATGGTTGTCAAGAAATTATCCCTCAAGTCCAGAAGCTTCAGGTTTAATGCCATTATAGAATCGGGAAGTTTTGATAGTGAGTTTCTACAGATGTTTAAAGACTTCAAATTGGCATACGGAGAAAAGTCGAAGTCTTGAAGACCAGTGTTGCCCATTCCTAAATGCTGCAAAGTGTTGGCAAGGCCTTTCAAAGATTCCTGTTTGAGGTGTAGGTTTGGATTGTTGGAAAGTTCGAGATGGGTTAGAGATGTACCTTTGAACGCTGAAGATGGCACATTTTGAATGCTACAATCAGCAAGATAAAGCTGTTTCAGCGAGGCCATATTGGACCACTCAACACATCCTGAGAAACTCCTGTAGTTTGACAAATAACACACATCCACAGTGTTGTGACTGAGATCTAGTGTGTTAAGATTTGGTAGACTTGCAAAAATCATTGGTGGGAAGTTTTGAAGATCATTAGTACTCAGATTCAGATGTGTGAGATTGTTTAACTCATATTTAGAGGTGTGGCTTGCTTTAATCTCAGTTAACCTGTTTCGGCTAACGTCTAGTTCATAGATGGTGACTGGTAGATCTTCAGAAGTCAAACTGAAAGACTGTAAACAGTTACTTCTGAGCTTCAGCCAGTAAAGATGGGGCATCTGTTTAATGAATCCCTGAGGGAAATAGTTCACCTTGTTTTCACTCAGGTCCAGAAACTCAACAGAGGAAAGGTTACCGTGAAGGTTCTCGTTCCAGAGATCCATGGTAATGTTGCTTATATTTTGCCCCAAGTTGTAGTAGTCCACACTAGTTGTCAAGTTTGAAGATGTGCTATTTGCTAAGTGTTGATAAAAACCGACTCGATTGTTGGACAACAACAAAGTTCTTATTTGGTTGTTGGTCGGAAGGAACGGAAAAAAGAGCAAGTGGTTGTCAGAGAGATCCAGTGTCTCCAGTTGAAAGGTTTCAGTCAAATTCTGATTGGTTATGAACCACTCAATGGAATTGTGGCTGGCGTTTAGGACCAGCAGTTGGGTCATCTCAAAGTTGACCAAACATGGCAAGCAGTTGAAAGCCAGGTTCAGCCTCTGGAGTTTTTTCATATGATCAAACGCCCCACTGATCTCAAACAGTAAGTTCCTCTCAACGTTCAGCTCTTTAAGCTGATGGAGGTCTCTAAATGTGGACTCATCCAGCCTTTGCATTCCATTCCTGGACAAGTAAAGGGACTCGAGTGAGGACAGATTTGCTACCAGCACAGACACCATGTCCTCCGACAGCCCATTTCCCGAAAGATCAAGGGTCTTTAGTTGGGTTAGAGAGCGAAAGGCCTGGGCCACCTGCTTGTGCCCGTGATGAAGCTCATTGTTGGCCAAATTGAGATTTTCTAAAAAATGTGATTCAATGAAAGCTGTCTCATCCACCGTCATTAGCTGATTGGTTGCACAGCTGAACGTCCTTAGAAAAGGATATCTTGAAAGACCATCTTGAAGATTTACCAGAAGGTTCTGGTCAAAGAAGATCTCCTCAGTTTCATGTGGTAAACAGTCTGGTATGACGGAGAGCTGACGGCTGTTGCACAGAGCTACACTTTGGATCTGGAGAAAGAAAAGAGAAGGAAGGACTGATTTAGATTAATCTTACGCACAATGGAAAAATGTAAACAGTAGCAGTATGTGACTAATATTTCCACTACAGTTCATTGGGCCCCTTTGAATCTTTTCACTTGCAAAGCATATCAAAAATAAATGGAGAAGCTTGTGGTTTGCTGGTTAGCCTATATAGGTAACCTAAAAAACGACCTTCCTCTCATGACATCCAAAATAATTTGAAAAAATCTAAAAATAATAATTAAAAGGGACATTTTTAAGGGACAGGGTGAGGGTGCATATGCAATGGGCAAAATAAGTAGTAAACACATCAGGATTTTACTAGTAAATATATTTCTAAAGGTGCTGCTAACATAAAATTTTAACAGATATTATTAAAAAGTCCCAAAAATCCTAACGCACAAATAAACCAAAATTTTTTTGAGAAACTAGCTTGCGCAATAACAACCGAATGATATAAGCAGAAAGTACTGAACTACTGAAATGTATTTATTACTTTGTTTTTAATAACAAGTTCAAGGCACTGAGAATGTATGGATTCATACTTCAATAGAATCTGAAATGTTGACAGCTCTTTGTGTCTCTTCTTTGAAGTCTGATCTTTATTTCTGATCTTATTTTCTATTGGATTTAGGTCAGGTGATTGGCTAAGCCATTCTTGCAGCTTTATGTTCTTTGTTTAGCTACTGAGAGATTTCAGCTGCTGTCTGGGCTTTCCATGCTTTTTTTACACTTCCTTTTCTTTATGTGTTCAATACATTTTTTTTTCTGTTATTTCATTTTATTACACATACTTATTTTCTAAACAAATTAGTTCTGTTTTATTTTTATGTACGTATTACTTTGGTTTTTAACAACATCTGGTGAAATTTCCAAGTTAACAGCAGAAATAAAAATATGCTTTGCTTACTGTTGGAGATATGTACAAGAAAATATGTCTGGGAAATACCTATGATTTTTTTTCCTGTGCATTTCCAGAGGTTATGACTGTTTAACATTGTGACTATTTAGTCATCATATTTAATACTTATAGATTGACTCTTGTTTCCTTGTTTCCCCTCCATCTATTTATTTATTCAATTTGTATTGTTTTTTTCCTCTTTACTTTAATTTATTTACCTATTTGTTAACTGATCAGTTCGTTTATTTGGTATTATTAATTTTGAACTGCTTTTGTAGTATATTTGGACTTTAATCCATGTCACAGCATCTTTAAAACTTGCTGTTAATTGTATTTTTTAAAGCGCATTGTACAATCATCCTGATTATTTTGAAATGATTTCTGAGAAAATGGTGATGTGTTCAACATTTTTTACCAGCTGTAAATACTTGATGATTAAGCAATTTGGCAATAAGTAAAAAATTAACACATAACAAGAATTATGATTATTTCCTTTCCAGTGAATTGTTTTGAGCATAAGCGTTTCTGAGTTTTTATGCAGTCTTCCTTTTTCTCACGTACCAGTCTGCAGGGGAAAGTCTGTGGATGTCCTGAAGCTGAAAGCAGGACCAGCAGAAGCAGCACCACAGCGTGACTGAGCACGACGGACAGGCAATCGCACACCGGCATCTTAACATGATCACTGTGATGAAGGGGGAATAGAGCATTAAAGCATCATGATGACAAGAATAAACCATACAAGAGACCACAACAATAACTGTACCAAGGTCTGCCTGAATACTCAATTCTGATTGGCTGAAAAGCCTGCATTAAAAAAATATTATTAATTATATATTAATTCCTAGCTGTGTTTTCATATATGTTAAGGCATCAAAATGCAACTTGAGTTTATATAAGCCTTAAAAATCACAAACATACAGCCACATACACTTATGACCAATTATTTCGACCAATAATAATATTTACCTGTTTGTTTATTTTTCTGAAATTTGGAAGAAACTTTCTAAATCATAACCAGTGTTGGAGGTAAAAAAACGCATTTCAAGTAACGTGAGTTATATAGTAATATTATTACTTTTTTAAGTAACAAGTAAAGTAACTTTTAAAAATTAAGTAATAATATTTAAGTTACTTTAAATAAAATTAGAGAGAGTTACTTTTTAGTTTAGCTAATTTGCTTTTAAAAAATAAATTGGTCAATTAAAATGAAGGTAGTCGCATTGAATCCAGCACACAATGAGAGAATGCAGAAACAGGCAGAATGGAAGATGGCAGAGCCTTAGAATGTATATACATTAATCTGTATATACAACATGTATAGCTCTGGAATCAGGAAGTTATTCGAAGATAACATTATCCTACATAAATTTTTATGTGTTTTTTTTAAAGATAACTGAATGTTATACAGTGTGTTGGTAATTGCAGAGCTCCTCTATTAAAAAAAAGATGACCCCCCCCCTGCAAGTTCTGAAAGAGATCAAGCCTCAGCCAGGTCATCAAAAGTAACGCAAAAGTAACTCAAAAGTAATGTAACGCATTCATTTCCATAAAAAGTAACTAAGTAACTCAAAAAGTTACTTTTTTTAGGAGGTAACAAATTAAAAGTAAGGTGAGTTTATGTAATAATATTACTTTTCAAAGTAACGAGTAAAGTAATGATATTAAAGTTACTTTTTAAAAAATGTAATGAGAGTTACTTTTTAGTTGAGTTAATTTGCTTTTAAAAAATAAATTGGTAAATTAAAATGAAGGCACATCAAATCCCGAACACAATAAGATGCAGGAACAGACAGAAAGGAAGTCGGCAGAGCCTTACAATTCTCTGATGGAAATATTGCCAAAAAGTACAATAGTAGCAAACACATTGCATTAACCGTGCATTAATCTATGTTTACAACATGTATAGCTCTGGGATCAGGAAGTTCTCCGAAGATAACATTATCTTAGATAAAAAATTGTATGTGTTTTTTTTTTTAAAGGTAAATGAGGGTTATACAGTGTATTGTTAATTGCAGAGCTCTGAAAGATATCACGCCTCAGTCAGATCAGAAAAAGTAATGCAAAAGTAACTCAAAAGTAATGTAATGCGTTACTTTCCATAAAGAGTAACTAAGTAATGTGACTAGTTACTTTTTTTAGGTAGGAACTAGGCCTGTTACAATAATCAATATTTCGACTTATCGCACAATACACGAACATGACCTCAATAATTTTTGGTGATGCAATATATATCGCCCTTACATTAAAAAACAATTCTAGCAACATTTTAGCTGATTGTGCAATATTTCTAACTCTACTAAAGCTATCAGTGTCAGTATGGTTAAAAAACACTGTTTACCATAAATTACTATAGTATATTATATTTATTTATATTTTATTATGTGAGTGTCTGACAACTGAAAATAGATCTGGAAGCAGATATCACAGTTAACATTTGTTATTATTTATTTGTTTAGTTTCCACATTCTGATTCCGTTTAGATGCCTAATTATTCAATTGTTAAAATGCCTATAATTAACTGAAATGTTTTAAGAATAAAATATTATGTGTTCTTTGGAAGAGTGTACTTGCATTGTGATGATATTATATTGTCATTCGGGCATTATATAATGAGTGGCATAAAACTGTCTTAAAATGACAATAATATTGTTTATTGCAATATATTTTGGTGCAATATATCATACAACAAAATATAGATATCGTGACAGGCCTAGTAGTAACTCAATATAGCTCTGGGATACTATATTGGCCTAGTAGTAACTCAATATAGTAATGCATTCTTTTCTAAAGTAACTTTCCTCAACACGGATCATAACTTTATAAAATAAAAAGATGAAAAGATTTCTGATAATTTTCAAGTGGCCTCTTATTTTGTCTGTTGCTGTTTATACATTGTCTATGTGCTTAATTAAGACATTTTAATTTATAAACATAATTTTTTTGTGCTCCTGAATGTTACTTGTGTGTGTGACCATCCACGATTCTAACATTGAAATTTTATTTGCACACTGACTTAAACATACTTAGATTAATATATGCAATTTTGGTGTATTCATTATGAAATATGTATAAATATATGGCTTCTTTTTCTGGTCACACTTTATAGTGTTTGTGTAACAATGTCTTTTAATGTATTTAAATTATTATTTTTTAATGAGCATGTTCCTACAATTTAGTTTGCTGCTGAATTTAATTTTCGTCACAGATGAGTAGACGAACAATGTAATGAAGTACATCTAAAAAATACTCTACAATTATTACTTTAAGACATTCCACGTTTTATTTATTTTTCAAAACAAATACAGCTGGGCTTTATTTGACATAGTGTGTTCATAACAAGGTCATATAATGTGCACTGGACTACATAGGTTTAGGCTAAATCAGGGTTTGTACCTAGCTACTGTATTATTGCTTTAATTAGTACAACGCATATTTGGAACAGGCTGTACATATAAAGAGATGACTTCAGCTCCTAGTGGTATATGTGCCATGGATGGTGGTTATTTAAGGATAAAGTTTACAGTACATCAGCCAAAATGCAACCATGATATAGGTTATAAATCTGATTAGTTAGACTGAGATTCTTCATCACTTCATCATTTCGTCAGAAATTGAACGTTTTTTAAACTCATGAATTAAACTCATGAATGTCACAGCGTTAGACGGCATTTAATATTCACTTCTACATAAACTTAATAATAAAGGAAATATCAAAATAAAACATTGAAAAGAGACGCCCTGAAAATTCTGTTTTATACATCACATTTCCATGTTTTTTAATACAAATATTGTCAGGAATTTTTTAATTTGTTTATTATTAGTATTGTTTTTTTATTTTATTTTTACAGAAAATGACAACCATCATAATAGCAATATTTTTATTTGTTGTAAAAAAATTAAATAAAAAAGAGCAGGGTTATAAAACCAAATCTAGATTAAAAAAATTGGGTATTTTGCCATCTTAAAATTTATGTTATGTCTAAAACATGGCAACCTTTTTTTTTTGGTATTTATGCAAATAAAAATTCTCTAAATTACAACATTTTTATTTTAACAAACATATTTTAACAAGCATGCATACACCTTTCCAATTTAAGATAAAACCATATTACAACACGTTTTGGATGAAAGCCTTAATGTAACATAAGCATAGTTAATACTATAATCAACACTTACAACTTCATACATCCATTAAAATTACACTTGAAGCAAAACGCCACAAAAGCACCAAAAAGCTACAGAATTTGAGTTTGTATACTGCTTTTATTTTATATTTAGCCTATATTTTGTCATTAATTGGTTGACCTCTCTGCAACTCTCTCAAGTCTCCTTGAAACCACTGACCTTCTGCATAAAAGCAAAGAGCAAAAATATATTACCTCAGTGACAGTCGTCGCAAACATACACAATATTGCTTTATCCAGTCAGATTAGCCATGTTACCTAAGGCGAATATCAATGTAATGACTAATGAGTGTACTGAAAGTCATATTAAATCAAAGCGTTACCCAAATGACAAACTGATATTAAACTTTTAATCTTTCAGTTTTTTATGCACACGCTGGTGTTTATCTCGTGTGTGTGTAACGCGCGCGCTTACCCCAGTGGCCAGAATCGCGCCCTCCGCTCCTCTGTGAACCTCACTGAAGACCATCACATCGGTTTGCGGGGAGGTTCTGCTGGCTTGGTCTCTTCTGAGATGCAGAGTGTTTGACATCTGCATCTCTGCAATGTCTTTAGTAATTGCGGAAGCAAGCAAGCAAGCAACGGAAACGCAGTCACATGAAGGCAGTCAAAATCATCATTTCACACGCGCGCGCGCCCGCGCACACACTGCAAGGTCAGAAATATATGCGTTAACTGTTTTTTTTATCGACCACATCACACAACAGCAAGTAGTATTTTGGTTTCAGTATCCTAATAGTGCAAAAGGAAAGTTTGAAAGATATTTATCGGTGGTAACTTTAAAAATACACCAAAAAAGAGGAGAAATTGTGAACCGTGAAGGATTAGATGTAAAAAGCACCTGTAAAACCAGCAGAGCACAACATATTCGTCCTTATTTCAGCCTCAGTATAGACCACAAACCTAGCAAGTGAGCACACCCAACGCACCCACTACTGGTTTCACTCATCAGATACTACTCAAGAGGAAACCACTGAGAGCTCACACCCTTTCCTGCTGTGAAGATGCAGACCATCACTTCTGCTCGCTCAAACTGTCAGCGTGGCTTGTCATGTCCTGCTGTTGGTGAAGTGTGAAAATGCTCGCATGATAACATTTGCTTCATTTCAATAGCAATGCACATATTAAAGTGATCGACAGTGCTGCACATGTGCTATTTTTATGCTTTTTACTTTGCTGAAACAACAACAACAGCATATACTGATAAGGTAGGCTTTGGCACATGGCTGCTGCCCAGGGGCATATGAAATAATAAAAGATTGGCCCCCCTGCTAGTTCTGGCAATAATAAAAGAGTAGACCTCTGGGGGCCCAAAGTGCGTATAGGCCCTGAGAATAGTCCTAACTTTGCCCTGCTGCTGGTTTTAGCTGGTTCTTGTTGATCATGAGCTGGTTAAAAATGGTTCTTGTCTTGAGTTGGTTTAAGTTGGTTCTTGCTGGTATTGGGTTGGTTTAAGATGGTCTTGAGCTGGTT
>CAIGQZ010032287.1:13350844-13400278 GCA_903798205.1 Danio tinwini | reverse complement strand
CCGTAGGAGCAGTCACTGCACTTGCAGTGGTGCATGATAAGGTGTGCGTCTCTAGTGGGAGCGGTCACTGCGCTTGCAGTGGTGCATTGTAAAAGGTGTGCGTCTCCAGTGGGAGCTGTCACTGCACTAGCAGTGGTGTATGATAAGGTGTGTGTCTCCAGTGGGAGCGGTTACTGCACTAGCAGCACTGTAAAGATGTAGAATAAAAGTATGCTTCGATAGAGATGCCTTATAGATTGTCAATGACGAGATGTGTTAACGGTGGGGTTAGCTCTAGTGAATGTGATCTATGGATCCTAGAGGGGTTGGTTAATGAGGGTTTGATGGGCTTTCCTAATGTGGGAACGGTCGGATTGAATGTAGCACTTAAAGGCCTCTGAGGACCAGCGTCCGAGTGTTTGGATCTGCTGCTCGGAGAGACCATTGTGTGCTGCAGTGGTGGTTGTGTCTATCCTAAAGGAATGGCTGGAGAAATGAGAAGGGTCTGGATGCAGACCTGGTGCAGTGCAATCTGAGCTGCATCCAATGCTTTTTAATGTGCTTACCTAACCCCACCTCTAACCCTACCCCTCACAGTGACGTCACTCACTCCATTGAGTGCATTGTGTCTGACATTGCATTGGTGAAGGATGCAATCTCAGCTTGCATCATAACCAGACTTAATTAGGACAGATTTGAGATGTTTCTGAAACCAGAAACAAATGACTGGGCGACTGCTATCGTCTGTGAAAAGAGGGTCTGATGGGGAAGAGGTTTCTGATTTTCTGATTTGTGAAAAGGCTAGCAATGTTTGGTAAGGACAAATGGGTGTTTGGAGGTTAAAAATATAGATATAATGGCCTCTTTTTGCCTGGTCTGTTTTGCTTTGTTTAATGAAAAAGGAAAAGGTTTTGTTATCCAGTGTTGCTACATCGGAAATGGTGGGATGAATGTTTGGGTTGAACCCGGATGTAATAGTGAGTTCATAACACCTTAAAAATCCGAAGAAGGCTAGAATAAACATAGCATAGAGTGTACATGCTGTGTGGATTGATTCGTATCCTTTGTGAAAAGTGGAAATGCATTTTGTGAGTGTTTTCAGTGTTATGGGTTGTCGGGTGTCTTGACGTGTGGGGTGGGTTCTTTAGATGCCTTTGATGAGAAGGGCTGTTTGAATTAGCTATGTGAGGTGCAGGGCAGCCGTAAATGAGTTTGTGGAAAAATTGAATTCCACTCAAATAGCCTTTGATGGAATTAACTTGGAATTTTTTGATAATTGTGAGGTAAGATATGTAAGAAGACATGGTGAGTAAGGAAAATCTGGAAAAGGTATGTTGTAACAAACGTGGAATGCTTTAAAGCTTTTCCATGCTGTTTTTAGATGCTTCCATGCATCTATGAAAATATCAGCTCTGAATAAGGAGGGACTTGGATTGGGAATGGTTCCGCCTCTGGTGCCAATTGTCTGAATTTCTGTAAGGCAAAACGAAAGAGAGTCAGCAATTTGATTTTTTGACCCAGGAATGTGCTTTGCATTTAAAATAAACTGGTCACATGCTGAGATCCAAGTTAGGCGTCTTAACAGCGGAATTAATGCAGGAGAATTTGAACGGCCTTTATTTATGCAGTGAACGGTTGCTTCATTGGGCCTGTACTTCCTGAAGCGACCTTGCTTTTGAGTTAGATGGAGGGGCGGCGGGCCAAGGATGTAGTTGGGGAATGGATTCTGGTGCCGCTAGCGGAGGCAAGCTCGCGCTAAACTGGCAGCTTTTGGAGGCGTGTGTAGGGGCGGCGTTGAATCCAACTTCCGGGGATTATGATCCGACGTCATCGGGACCCGGGGCTCGTCCCAGACTCACTGAAGGCCTGCTATTACGTTTGGATCTGGAGGACTAGTTTGGATCTGGAAGTTGGTATGGAGCGCTTCGGACCTGGCTGGATTTCCTCTGAGCTTTGGATGGTGGAGTGATGGAAGGAAGGGGTGCTCCAGGTTGCAGAGAGTTGTACATGAGCAGGAGATCCGCCTTGGTGGTTTGGCACGGAATTCTGACGCCTGCTCTGGCCAATGCTTGGCGGAGGTCTGAGACTGTGTTTTTCCCTGTGACCGGGACGGAGGACAGGGCTGAGGCGAATGAAGAGGCTGGAGAAGACTGCCATTTAGAAGATGGAGATGGTGAGCCCTGTCTTGAACGAGCAGCTGTAGTTCGGCCTGGTCGGCGGCCCCGAGGTTGGGCCATGGGCTGAGCTGGTGTGCCCTGCGGGGCTACGGTGCCGGCAGGAGATCTAGAAGGAGCCTCGGCAAGGAAGGCGTCATCTTCTGCAAAGACATTAATCTCGGACATGATTCAGCTGCGATGGTTTGATGCTAAAGTCGTGAGATAATGTAGGTAGGATGACTTTGGTATTTATAGGGGTTTGGTCTAAGGGCTTACTCACACTATGCTATCCGAACCGTGCCCAGGCCCCTTTCCCGGATCGTTTGAGAAGTGTGAGTGCTATGAATCGGGCTCAGGCACAGTTTACTTGGGCAGCCCTGGTCCGGTTGGAGCAGGGGGCGTGTGCGTGGTTCACTTGGGCTCAGGCGTGGTATGCTTACAATGTGAGTGCAAGCGTGCCTGAGTCCGAAACTGAAAGTGAGACGTGACTTTTAAAGGACTGTTGGATTAATTAATCATTCGTACTGTTCAATAAACGCAAACTGTCGTAGATTATTAAAGACGCAAATCCCTCACTGCACGTCAGCTGCGCCTTCAGCAAACTTCCTAATTCCTGCAGCACGAGGACTTTATGATTGTTTATGAGCGTCAAAAGTGGCTAATCTGTTCAGCCAAATAATAGACTGCGTGTCACTGCTTATCAAACGACTTAAACAATATAACAAAATAAATCTCCACTGTGCTGAGCGAGAGCGCTTACTCAGCAGCGCGTCATCGATGACGTAATCGCACCTAGGCCCGAATGTAATATGAGTGCAGGCTGAGGGGGAGGGGGGAGGGGGGACAAGCGTGCTTTGGCCCGGTTCAAGGCAACTGTACATAGTGTGAGTACAGCCTAATACTGATTGGGTAATAGAATGATTGTCAATGACGTATTGAATTGCTGAACATCTGCACGTGCTCCTCCCGAGATTTGTTTATAAAACATCACTAAGATGTTTCTTGCTGATCTTGAATTGGTTTAAGTTGGTTCTTGCTTGTCTTGAGTTGATTTAAGCTGGTTCTTGCTTGATTTAAGATGTTTCTTGCCGGTCTTGAGTTAATTTAAGATGTTTCTTGCTGATCTTGAGTTGGTTTAAGTTGGTTCTTGCTGGTCTTGAGTTGATTTAAACTGGTTTTTGCTTGATTTAAGATGTTTCTTGCCAGTCTTGAATTGATTTAAGATGTTTATTGCTGGTCTCGAGTTGATTTAAGATGTTTCTTACTGATCTTGAGTTGGTTTAAGTTGGTTCTTGCTGGTCTTGAGTTGATTTAGGCTGGTTCTTTGCTGGTCTTAAGTTGGTTTAAGCTTGTTCATTGCTGGACATGAGCTGGTTTAAAATTTCTTTTGCTGATCATGAGCCATTTTAAGCTGGTTATTGCTGGGTCAAGTGCAGGTTCTTTGCTGCTCCCTGCTAACCATGAGTTGTTATAAGCTGGTTCTTGCTGATAATGAGCTGGTTCTTGCTGGTCATGAGCTAGTATATGCTGGTTCTTAATGGTCTTGAGCTGGTTCTATTTCTGTTTTGGCTTAAGCTGGTACTGGCTGTTTTTTCAAGAGGGTAATAATTTACTAGACCACCCCCTAGCTCTAACCAAGGTTAACCTGGTAAAACAGAAATGTATGTGATCTGCATGACCAGCTAAGTCTAATTTTATAAAAAAAAGTTGCTAGATCCCTTTAAAATTAAATATGACGCCACTGGGAGACAGAGAGGAACAGTTTTTTTTCTTTATTCAGCTGGGTATACAGCGTAATAAGGCTACATGCAAATAAGCAGGTGGTTTTAGATTGTTAAAATCATGCAGCACACAAATAGGTAATTTCACATTAATAAACCTCAAGTGGCCAAAAATATTTTTCCTTTTGTGAAGAAATGCACTTGTGCCAAATTAGCCATACAGTTTTAATTTGTTTTCTGTGGTTTTAGCACATTACCAAGCTGTTGCTGTTGAGTGTATGCTGGTTACTGTAGGTTGTCATTGTAAGATTTGAGACACCACAAATATTTTGATGTCTTTGACAATTCAAACATGAGCTGAAAACACAGAGACAATCGGCACCACAACCCACCAGGTGGGAATGTGGGAAAGTCAGCTCATTGCTTTCCTTCATTTACATTTGAAGCACTCACCCTCTCTTCATACATACACAGAATGGTCATTTTAAAGTATGAATGTTCTAAATCAATCCAAGTGACTTTATCTATCATGTCTGATATCATTCGAAATGTCTCAGTGTGACTGGTACAATGGTCTCATTCCCTCAGAAATGGACATAATTAAAACAATAGATATATAACTTCAGGTATCTTTTGAACCACTGCTAAGGGTGTGCCTTTGTCTAGGGGGCCTTTATTTAAATGAACATTTGTTTTCTATTGGCAGAAACTCCTCAGATTTAACGTCACTAAATGCAAATGCCTTTTGTTATTCAACACACCCCTTACCTCGAGGAGGTTCTTGGTTTGACTACTTAAGGGAAAGTTTCTACATGTTCGGGGCGATTCTGTAACACAGATTAGCCCGTAGTGTGGAGCTTCATGCTCCATACTATGTATATTTTGAAGTCAGGTATCCATCTTTTGATCTTGGATTTATCTTTGAGAGTTTGATGTCCTGTATTGATTGTTTATAAATTGACTGGATAATTGGCATAATACATATTTACCTGACTAATAAATTGTTATGTTTGAACATATTTTGCTTACTCTGTAATTATTCATTCTAGTAGATTACGCTGTATCCTTGTTTCCGCACTTCCTGTGTCAGGTCAGTAGACGGACTAAAGTTCAGTTGAGATGGAGCATTGGGCACACTAACTGTATTTTAGGGATCCGACTGACACTTGATATTGATTCAAATGTACTTAGGTGGTACTTAGGTTGCACAACTAACCTAGATAGGGTACCCGACCCTTGTTTGAAAGTAATATTATTCCAAATTAAGTACATACATGGAAAACCATGACCCTGGCGGGACCAAAATTATTATAGAGTACAGTAATCGGTTACATTTATAATAATGGCCATTACCTCTGATTGGAAATGATGTTGTCTTTACTCAGGGGTGTAAATCTAAGCGGGACTAATCAAAAATACTTTAGAATGAGCAAGCATGGGAGCGGCCTTCTGAAGTATTAGTCAATTACTTCTGTTTAATAGTCAAGACTGACAAGAGTGTGACCGTGAGGTACGCCATCGGCCGGGGCGATTTCTCTGAGCGACATGAGCACCCGAATGAACAAATGTAATAGTTACGAGTGGAGACAAAAGGTTCAAACATTTATCTAAATTATATACTGATATAATCTTCTAAATGTTTTATGATTGGAGTCAGATAAAACAAAAGATAAATATATTAATATTCTAAACCACCTCATGTTCAAATTGGAGTCAGATATGAGATAAATTTGAAGTAAATCAACATTGTACACTGAAAAGACCGAACAGGCAGTGAACCTTCATCCACTAGTGGACACCTCCATTGGGCCCACTGGGTGGACCTTACATCATCTAGTTTTTAGTGCAGTGCTAGGCTGCTGCTAAGATTTATTACTAAAGTGCAATACAAAAAAATGTTAGTGCACTAATAGTAGTTTTAGGGTATTTCCAACACAATCTTATGTCAATTTGTAACATTGATTTAGTGGATAATCCGTATAAATTTGTACAATCTCATTGGTACAATTTAATATGATTTGCTCATCCCCCAATGACGATTGGGTGTCACACCTCCTTTTAAAAATTTTACATTTTTGTATGATTGAACTCGTACAAATTATCCACTACACTGACAAAACGTAAAATAGTTACGTTTCCTTGTGAGATTTTAAGGTGATATGAAGAATGCTTACTGTGGTTTTACATGATTTCTAAAGTTTCAAGGAGTTCATTGCTAAGCTAGCTATTATTATTGCATTACTATGGTGATCTGAGTAATATTTAGTGTGCTTCTATCCAGTTGCTTTATTACCTTAACTGCCAAGGTGTTCTTAGCGGGTTTTAGTGCATTGCTAAAATATTTTAGTGTGCTGTTATGCACAGGCCAGTGCAGAGGATTTCCAAAGGGCATGCGCAGAATTGAAGATAAGGCAGGGGCGGACTGGAACCGTGGGGTGGTTGATGGTCCGGTTTGCACAAAAAGTGAGAGGGGGGTTGGCGGGGGGGATTGACAGTCCCGGATTCCACAAAAAGTTAGGGGAAGGGGGTTGACGGTCCCCGTTTTCAGGAAAAGTGGAAAAGTTTGTGTTTGTGTGTGTTACGGTACCGGTTTTGTTGGGCACTTACTTTCATTTTGGAAGGGCACTTTACAACCCAGACTCAAAAGGGCATGTACACTGCACAGGTTGAGCCCTATGTGTGCACGTGCCTGGTTATGCAGTTTTTGGCTTTTTAAATCTTTTTAGTTTGTAGTGATCTATGTTTTGTGTGCTTTTTGTGCTACAGTGTATGCTCGTAGTAGGTTTTAGTGTGTTGATAAATCATTTTCCCGTGTTTGTTAGTGTTTTTGTCATTTTGAGCGTTACTTTTTAGTGTTCTTTGCAGTACTTAATGCAGTGCTATGTTGTTGTGAATAGTTTTGTGTAATTTATTGATATTATTACACATTTTCTACAGTGTTTGGTGCTTTTGATGTGGTGATATGCAGCTGTTGTGTCATTTTAGCACATCTATGTAGTTCTGGGTTTTTGAATCCTAAATTTATGACAGTGGTTCTTAGGGCTGCACAATATATCGTTTCAGCATTGATATTGCAATGTGCACATCCGCAATAGTCACCACAAGATATGCAGTGTTGAGTTTGTATGTTGAGATTATAGTTGAGCATGAGCCATAATTTCACAAACAATATATTTGATAGACATTAACCATAATAGTGAAAGTTTATCATCTGCATGTGTTTTTAAGACCTGTGACTGCATTCAGGGATAAAAAAAAAGTACCGTTTGTAACTTAAATAAAAATTTATTTACCTCTTTACACATTGATAAATATACAGTTTTATTTTATTCAATTTCTTCACTTTTTTGGCTTTACCGAAAACACTGTATTTAAATGTTTGTCTTTTCTCTATTATTATTAATATTATTATTAATATATTGATGCTTTTATTACATTTTATTAACAATTCACACCCCGAATAATCCCAAATCAGTGTAAATTAAGGTATTGTATTTTATTCAAGCTATCTGGTAAAAATGTATTCATATCGCAATATGTATTGCAGAAAAACAATATATCGCAAAGTCTTATTTTTCCAATATCGTGCAGCCCTATTGGTTCTCAATTTTTTAAATAATAGCTAATGAATGTTTTGGTTTACATTAAATAACTTCAAGTAATCTTACAGGGTTTCTGCAGGTTTCACCAAGTTAAATGTAAGATTTTTTAAGACATTTTAAAACCATTATGAATGAAATTTTAGCCTTATACAGGGCTTTCCAATATCCCAGTTAGCTATTGTATTAATTTTCAAATATATCCATTCACAAACTCTATAACCCTACCAAGAATAAAACAAAACATAGCTGTCAATTGCTTCAGTCTACAATAATAATAATAATAATAATAATAATAATAATAATTTAATAATAAAAAATATAGGTCAGGTCAGTATCCCCAGCCGTAAATAAATTGAGAACTTTTAAACAAATGCTACTGTAAGGTAAATTAATTAAATGCTGATTGTAAATAAAAAGTAAAAAGTTTTATTGAGGATTGTTGGTGATTGTATGGCTGTTCATGGCCAGATTGGGTAGCAATACATAAATGAAGCACAATTAAGACCTGTTAAAAAAGATTTAAGACCTACAACACAACATTTCAGTAGATTTAAGATATCTTAAGGCCTAAAATTTAGCTTTTGATATTTAAGACCCCGCGGATACCCTGCCGTAAAGCCTCCATGTGGTTGAGATCCACTGGTATATGATATTTTGTTGCTTGAAGGCTTTCTTAAAAGATAAATAAATAAAAAGAAGCAAATGTTTTTCAATTTTTCTGTCCACCAGTTACAATAATACCTTTGACATCTTAGAAAATTACCTCGCACTACGAGGTGTTACCAGGTCGTTATATATGGTTTCAGGGCTTATTTAAGCCTAATCGAAACCCTCTCTCATGAATCACACTTTCCTTATAATAAATATAAATAATGATAAATATTACCTATAAAATATTGTGAGAAGTAAAATACAAAGACTTCACAACTACCTGATTCTTTGCTATTTAGTTACTATAAAAGTACTGTAGTAAAACAATGTTTTACTATATGTGAAGACAAGAGGAGACTATAGAATACTAAATAAAAAAATTAACTGGCAAATACATGCATATTTACATCATAAACACTAACGTGATCATATATAATATGACAATGCATCCTGATATTTAAAGCCATGAGGATAGGAAGTATATTCTTAAATACCAGCAATAATCATAGCTTTTGCTCATACCTATATAAATATAGAGTGAACAACATTAATAAACCACCAGTAAAACTGATGCAATTTTTTTTTTTTGACAAATTGCAGAATACAAAGCTGTAAAAAAAAAAATAAAAAATTGTTTGGATATGTTGGTGAACATGTGATGACAGATGCCATCTTGTGGTGAAAGGTATATTTTCATTGATTCCGACATACAAATATGATTATTTGAATGCATATTCAACAAATGATTGGAAAACAATTGTTTTAAAAGTATTCTACAATAATGGAAAGGTTTGAGATACGTTTACAGTCTGGCACAATTTAGACTTTATTTGCAGTCTCCATAACCATCGGTTATAGCAAAGATAGACCTCAATAAATAAATACTATACACTTCTACATCACAGTTAAGATGTACAGTAACAAACAGAATAGCCAAATACCACCTTTGCCTGTCCTTAAAAATAATAATAATAAAAAACAGGAAGAGACTGGTATACTGCATGCAGATAACTGCTCTGAAAAAAAAACAGTACGGTAAATATCCAAACATCATTTGGCATGTTTACGTCTTATAATTTACCTACTGTACACGTAAATACATTTTGTGTGTGTGTGTGTATGTGAAAGCATGAATGGTCCTCTTATCCGTACAGTAGCTTGTCATTCCATGCGTGTGTAAAATGTTTGTAATGAATTATAAAACTTTGCCACTTGTCTCTTCTAGTTTGGCTTAATTTTTTAACCTATTTCATAAAATAGAACAGCTGCTCCCTGTGCGATCTCATAAATTAGATTAAAACCAGGTATTTAAAAAAACAAAGTGTCCCAGGTTTTCAAAATGCATTAAAAACTGAATCCGCAGATGTGTGTTGGACATCCTCACCATCATCAAGCCTGCCACCCACCAACCAAATTCCCTTTCTTTTTTTTTTAGTCCAGATGTGAAAAGCCATGAGTCCTATCTATGCCAAGCAGCAGATCCCATGATGCTCTCCGGCGTTATGAGTGGCACTGATATCCATTATGTATGCTTATCCATCGAGGGGTCTTCCCAAATACACCATAGTCACTTCAGTGTTACCATAAACGGCCGAAACCGCTGGAAAGAGGCATGTTTTGGGCAGCCCTCGGAAAGCCACTCCAAGGAACTCAAAGCCTCGCTCGAAGGCTAGTGTCTTATCATCCATGTCTAGGATTACCCGTATTCTCTCGCCTATCTGAAAAACAAGTACAGGCATATTAATAATACATTTATTTACAAGAAAAACACAAATGGACACACAAAAAAAAGAAATTTGTTCACAATTGACAGGTTTGGTTTTATTAATGGCCCGTTTCCACTGAGTGGTACGGTAAGGTATGTAAGGCACCTTTATCAGGCTTGCGTTTCCACTGCCAAAAGAGTACCAATGGTGGTGTACGGCAAAGTTTCAGTTGACGTCATTCTCGCTCGAGGAAATGTCAAAGTAAAGCTGTACGGGTCGCTCACATATTATATGAGAAGCACTTCTCACAAAACAGATGCTTTATACACATAAATACTTGTATATAAATGTTTATTACTAACCTTTCTATGAACATGATTTGATTATAACTGCAGATCAATGATAGCCTACTGAAACGTCTGGAATTATATAAAATAATGTAACATATATGAACACATACAGACCCTTACAGTCTCCGATATGTTACCAATTACAGAAAAAAATGACACACAGCATACATTTAGTTCTTATTTGGGTTCAAAAACATGCAACATAGCCCAGTCAGAGCAAACCTCTCATCTGTATCGTTAATCTTCACCAGCACATGTAACCTCTTGTTAGAAAGTAATCCGTCATTGTGAGTACGAAACAAAAGGTGATGATAATAGTTATAGATGGCAGTTTGTTCAAGTTTTAGGTTGCTGAAAGAATCACTTACTCCTTTGTTTTTTCGCACGTCACTCTCGCATTTGTCAGTTTCTGAAAGGATTGACTGTCAGAAGCACTTCAATAATCACAAGCACATTATTATCATCAGCTCAAGAAGTTTGTTATTTCAAATATAGATGCGCGGTGAACGCACGCGAGTTCTCGGGAGAAAGCTAAACCGTTCGCACTTTAGACAGCCTGGTAAACAGCTATGGGGCACATCGTAGATTCAGCTTTTCTTCTTGGCTTTGTGGCTGTTTATCAAGACGACAAGGTTTGTTTAAGCTCGGGTCAACCATGGCTCGTTATTATATGTATATATTATTATGGTATAATGTCTTGGCTGTGCATTTAAAAATGGCAGTTCCTTTGTTTTCATTCTCCTGGCTTGTGCACGCACTGGTGACGCATCTCTGTAAACCAATAGTGTTTAGTTCCATGTCTTGCTCTGCCTCTTAGTACCATTTTATTGTACCCAAAAAGTGGTACGGTACAGTACCATTCCACTCTGTGGAAACAGGCCATAAAGGTGCAGTAGGAGATCTTAAATAGTCCTAAGTGGTAATTAGGGATGGGCCAGTATTAGATTCTGATGGTATGATAACCTTGGATAAAAATATCATGGTTTCACGATGTCACAGTATTTTAATTACTTCACCAAAATATCTTCTTTTTGAATGTCTGGGTAAAAAAACTACTTTCCCATTGAACACAATATATATATTATTAAAAGAAATGTTTAAAATATTTTGGAACAGTTGCTTTTGATGTGGAGGGTCCTTTTCTGCTGGAGATACTGTTGCTCTAACAAACTAAATAAAATGGTCATAAAATACACATGCTTTATATATCGATTAATGAAAGCATGTAATGTGTTTGCTGCTTTTGAATGTTTTGTGTTGTTTGTTAAGTGAATTCACTGTCCATTGAGATAAAAATTGCAATAAAGCCTAAAAGTACTAACAAGATATAATTCATTAAGGCAAAAACTGATTTTAAACCTTTCAAATGTTTAATAACAAAATGAACAGTAAGACAATAAAAAAAACATCCCCAAATCAAAATCAATCTTTGAGCTTTATACATTGAATAAGTTGCTTCACGTGGCCTTAACAAATGTGTAAATCGTTTCCTAAAAGAGAAAAAAATCTTACTATAATATAGTCTCTTCTAGAGTAACGTTAGTCAGAGGCTGCATCTCCTCAACAATAAAAACAATAACCATTTTTTAGTTATTTAAATTAATTGTTTTATGTGGAGAACGTGAACTGATGTTAATCATTTGTTGATTAGCTGGAGGTGGAGTGCAGGTGTAGTGCTTTGCTACGATGTCGTGTTTCTTGCAGTTTATTGTCAAGAGTTTTACTTGCACATAATCTAAACTTAACGACAATCTACTTCTTTGCTTTGATGTGTTCAAAATAACAAAAATCCATTGCAAGTCTCCGGCCTGCCATTGTTTTGGTTTCTGACTGTCTTTAGTAATGACAGGCGATTCACAATCGTTTGTTTTTAACCGGATCTTCTAAGTAAACCAGTCGAACCAATTCATTAAATTAATTTCGTGTGAAACGGTTGCATCTTCAGTAGGCCAAGTATTTAATTACTTACTTTTTAACATGCCATATACCCCCTCTAACTCAAAATAAACCAATATCCTGAGTTATTCAGTTACTAGAACAGTACACTGACTCATCTGCTGTGAAAAAAAGAAACTAGAAAAAAGAGACTGTCTGTTCCTTCGCAGCAGGCTCTCTCATTGAGTGTGTGATTCAACCAAAGGAAATCTTTATTCCGCAATATATTTTGTAACCCGCGTTACATTTTTCTAAAAGTAACTCAAATAATATTACTTATTTTTTTAAAGTAATGCGTTACTTTACTCGTTACTTTAGAATAGTAATATTATTACATAACGTGCGTTACTTATAACATGTTACCCCCAAGCAGCAACATCCTGCTCTCCCTTGTGAAGCCAATACGCAAGTAACTAAAACTGCAGTTCATCGACTCGCCTTTGGGGGCTGGCTCCAGGAACTCCAGATGTTCACTGACTGCAATGGTAATTTGGCCAATTTTACAGCCTGGTACCAAAGATGGTTTTGGTGCATATGGCTAATATTACCCAAACGAGTCGCAGGTAATAAAGTATTAACCGTCCCCCCCCCCAAAAAAAAGTCTGTCTAAGTAAAATGCTAGCAGATTTCTGTAGCTCCACTGACACTCTGCCTCTTTTCCCTTGTTTTATACACCTTGATTAGATGCATCAGGTGTCTTTAATTAGGTTTAAAGCAAAACTGTGCAGAGCGGCGGCCCTCAAGGAATCGAGTTGAGTCCTATGGTGTAGTCAGTAGTTCAACTTTTACCAGAGTCATTTTAAACAGGAGTGTCTGTACTTAAGCTTGAATAAAGGATGTGTGTACTTTTGCCATCTCTGTACACTGCCAACAGTATTCTTACTTGGTAAGCATGGTGGTGTACACCAAATTTTCGCGATCAATTTCATTCTGGCTTGAAGAAAGCAATACAGGCCATTTACTTATTGAATTCAAGCTCATTATATCAAATGTAAGTAAAGCAAATAGAGAGAGGAAGTGACGCATTTCCATATGTTATGAGGTGACGTGAACTGCCCAATAAACTTAAAGATCATCTTAAGTGACTGGCTGTATCATGGTCAGTAGATAAGGTACAAATGTTCCTCTCATTAGTAAACAAGGGGCAGATGGATGGGGCGACCTGTAATGATGTCAGGGCAGTAGAGGGAGCACATCCATAATCATATGTCATTTTGAATATATATTCTATATATGCTTTTCCAGTTAATTTGAGTGATACTAAACTGCAGTGGAAAGCAAACCAAGCTCTAGCAAAGGAGTTTAATAGTGTCAAGCGGCTTAAAACTGCTGTATAGGCTGCACAAAGACCCTTCCAGATTTTGTCTTTTCTCAAAAAGGACAAAAGCAAGATTTAAATTAATTAAGAGCAAGAAAATAAATACATAATTCTATTACTTAAAACTGCCTGTTCACCCAAAAATAAAAATGTTTCATGTTCATTTCATTCCACGTTTACAGCTTTATTTCTTCAATATAACACAATAGATACTTGAAAGTGATGAAATCAGTGACCTTCAATACTACCTCAGTATAAAAGTAAAGGATACTTTATACGGTATCAAATCGTGTGCTGTTCACAATATACTGCATTAATTGTATATGCAGTTATAAACCCTTTGGCATTATAAAGCATTGCATCAACCCCAAATTGCAAAATGTTTTGAGGCTGTCCACTTTCATAGTGTAAATTCTTTTACTGAAATTAACTGAACTAACACATGATCATTATTTGACAAGATAGAAGAAAGCTCAACAAAACAAGCTACTCATAACTGCATTGTACCAAATTTGCAGATTATGACTGAAATGTAGTTGCACTTTTCATTCGCTTGATTCCTCGTTTGCATGTCATGTAACATAGGTTTGTCATTCAGTAATGTTCAAGTGTCACACTAGCTATGTTTCTATCCACCTTGGTTTGGAATCGCAGTCACCTATTTTTGGAATATTGCAAAAAACAATGCTTAATGGAAACACCAAGGTATGGACAGAAAGTCAAAATGCACATAAAAAACGTATGGGGCACAAATAAGTGGAATAAACTTTTTATCTGATAAGTAAAGTGTGCATAAACTACGACAGAAACACATTTACCAAATAAATTCCAACATGCGCATCAAAAAAGTTGTGTGATTATGTTTGCGGCAACCTCCCGCTCTCCTTCGGGAAGCCAATACGGAAGTAACTGAAACTGAAATTCATCAAAATTCCACTAGCCCTGGCTCCATATGAAGCAAATTTCTATTGAGCACACTATTAAAATGGCCAACATTACAGCATAAAAAAGGTGTTTACAGCCTGTTACAAAGAATGCTTTTGGTTGATAGCTAATATTACCCTTCATGACAACTGTGAGGGGGGTGAATGTTTTTATAACTCATTCGTTTCCTTTATATTAGGTTATATTAAGTTTGTATAATTAATAAATATTCAGGAGTTCATATTACCCGCAGCTTTTCAGGTTTATATGTGAAAAATTTCTTACCACTACTAAGTAAAATTAAATCGGATCTTCAGAGATGGAACGCACTACAATTATCCCTAGCAGGCAGAGTGAACTGTATAAAAATGAATGTCTTACCTTGATTCTTATACTTATTTCAGTCCCTTCCAGTTTTTCTCCCAAAAGCTTTTTTTCACAAAATAAATAAACCTATTTTATCATTCTTATGGAATGGGAAGAATCCCAGAACCCGTAAGGAGCTTCTTGAAAGACATAGATCCCAGGGAGGTTTAGCGCTTCCTAATTTTATTAGTTACTACTGGGCCGCTAACCTCCAAAGAATTGTTAGTTGGTATAATACCCCAGAGGTTGATTGGTGTAAAGCTGAAGCAAATACCTGTATTTCTACATCTCTTTCTTCATTAATAACAATGAAGTTACCATTTTCTCCATCTAATTATTCTTCAAGCCCTGTTGTATGCTCTACACTCAAGATATGGTCCCAATTTAGACAGAAGCATAAACTGACAGATTTTTCTATGCTAAACCCTTTATGTAATAACCACTTGTTTCCTCCTGGTAAACTAGATTTCACATATGTTCAATGGCAGAAGGCAGGCTTGGCCAGATGTTGGGACTTCTATATAGACAACACCTTCGCTAATTTTAGTGACCTCTCCAAAAAATTTCAATTGGCACATTCCAATCTATTTCGTTATTTCCAAGTCCGTCACTTTGTTCAATCCCAGAGCTCAACTTTTCCTGACCTACCACCTGCTTCAATACTGGATAAAATTCTACAATCTCCTACTGCTCTTAAAGGTCAAATTGCAGCATTATACATGATTATCATGTCTCCAAATGATGCTTTAATTGACCGAATTAGAGGCGAGTGGGTAAAGGACATTGGTACTGAAATACCTGATGAAATATGGGAAGAGGCTCTGAGCAGAGTAAATAGGTGTACTTCCTGCGCACGCCTCAATCTCATACAATTTAAAATTATTCATCGAGCCTACTACACGAAATGTAGACTCTCAAAAATATATCCTTCTATTGATGAGGTGTGTGATCGGTGTAAAAGTGACAAGGCAGACTTTTTCCATATGTTCTGGGCTTGTCAAAAGTTAAGTGACTATTGGGCACAAATATTTAAAACATTAAATGATGCCTTTAATTTAGAGTTAAAACCTAGTTTTGAGTTAGCTATTTTTGGTGTACCAGAACACAAGATCTCGTTGACCAACAAGGAAAAAAATGCTATCGCCTTCGCTACTTTGTTAGCAAGGAGAAGAATACTACTTGAGTGGAAATCAGCAGCTTCACCTAAAGCTTCAATGTGGATGTGTGATCTGATCTTACATTTGAAATTAGAAAAAATAAAATATTTAATGAAGGGATCTGTCTAAACATTTTATGAGACATGGCAACCTATGATCACATGTTTTGAGAAGAGGAAGACTCTCTCTCTCCTTTAACTGATTTGTATAAGGAAATCTGTGCAAGTAGGTTTATTGTGACCACCAATATGGTTTGGTATCATATTTATGTAAAAGACCACTATAAATGTATCAGATTATTGATTTGTATTATCATGTACTGTAGGTAATTATTTATTTATTTGAATTTGTATTTTTTTTTTTACTTTATTTTTTTTATCTTTATTTATTTATTATTTTAATTATTATAATTTACTCTTTTTATTTATTTATTATTACTATTATTAATATTTTCCATTTTGCTTTGTTTTTACCTATTCCTCTTGTAATTGTATTCTAACTTTAATTGTTTGCTAATTAATATTGGCGGCAAGGTTCAAAATGGGGGGGGGGGATGGTGGGGGAGAATCATAACCTTTATTGTAACAAAATGTTTTGTTAAAATTTGAGAAAACAATCACAAATAAATGTTTAAAAAAAAAAAAAAAGTTTGTATAATTAAGGGCGCGGCCACTTGAGTGACAGCTATTGAGTGATTCGCTGTAGGCTCTAAAACAGTCATCTGAAACATTCTCATACAGTTTTATGCCTGGATTTCATCAATGGCCTTGCATTTACTAACACAGACTATATCTGAAGTATTTGGAAGTTAATCACGTTTTTCTCTTGTAGAAAAACGTCATATTAACAATGCTTAGTGGCTCAATGTATTACAACAGTGTTTTTAAAAGTCTAAACATTTTATTGATATAGTGCACAACCAAGCACATGTGGTCAGAGCACAAACGAGTCGCAGGTAATGAAGTATTAAGCGTTTCTCCCATAGGAAAGTCCAATGCCAGCATGCATCTCTAGCTCCGCTCACGCTCCACCTCTTTGCCCTTATTTGATATCCCTCGGATGGTGCGATGACGTGCGAACAAAATGGAAACGGTTGGCCACGCCTACTGGTAGCTTCTTTTGGGTTCTTCATAAACCTATGGGTGACGTCACGGATATTACCTCCATATCTTTTACAGTCTATGGTTTTAACAGATCATAACCAAAATCAGATTGGACAGCATTAATAGGCAAACCAGGCGGACCGACCACATTGTAAAACATCGGACATGTTGTGGTCATTTTAAATTCCTTAGTTAAAAGTTCATTATCAAACTGGTTCAGTATTATTACTTCCAGAACTGTCTTTCTAAAGAGCATCTCACGCCTCTTAAAGCTACTGAGCGTTTTTGTTTTATTCTTATATAAGTAATATAAAAATCTATTTATTACTCTCAAAAAATGTTTGCTGTTTGTTCAAACTACTTATTTAAAATTAGTAGAAACAACACAATTCTTGAGGCTATTAAGGGTACAAATTAATTGTTTTATCTTCAATCCACTTAAATTTGTAAAAACTAAAAAGTTAGCCTAATTCCTTTATGTTGTCCCAACACAAATCTTTTGTGTGGAACCCAGCATTTTTACGGTGTATATAAGAAAAAAACACTCACATTGGCTTCTCCTACCACAGCAAATTCCATTTTCTTTTTGATATTCGGTATCAGGAAGGCATCATTTTTGTTGCCTTTGACTCATTGGTTGCAAATGCTGCTTTATTAACAAATATTTAAGCAAAATTCCAGTCTAACTAGCATCTTTGGACGGAAACATAGCTACTGAGTGCTCCCTTGAACGTAATGTGTAACAAAATAAAGGTCTCATGACATCTAATCACAAGAGATTCATTTAAATGCATGCTAATACCAGCTGTAAAAATGCATGTTAATGCCAGATGGACACAGGGCCTGATCACATCATTCACATATCCAGAAATCCACTTTCTCCTTTTTGCATTTGGAACAACTACTAACACTGTTTACACTAAAGCATGGCATGGAATAGGTTATATGCACTGCTAGTGTTTTTTCTCCTACTGATAAACTTCTGGTGAACGGTTAATGCGACTCGTTTCAATTTTATACGGTTTCTCTTACAGCATCGATGTTGTAATGAGGGTTAGTTTCAATTATTCCCCTAAAGGCTTGTAAGAACAGGTTTTTAAATACTATTTAAAAATATGCTACCTGGTATTTTGGTGCATTGTTGCACTGGGGAAAGTTGCCGTTGACCTCTCCGTTGTGAAGCAGGTTATTGTCTACTAGATTCCACCCCCAGCTCTGGTCATCGCTGCCTAGAAGTGCCACATAGCCCTGGCACTGCATGGGAGCCCTCTTAGTGGCGATGCCAATCACAGCCACTGTGCCCAAAGGACCCTCCCACCAGATCTCCCAGGCGTGGCGCCCTTCAGAGAAGCCAATCTTTCCACGGGCGCCGTCGGTGCTTTGGGCGATTGGGTTGCGGTGCAGGGTGAACCCGTTTTTCTTGATATATACATTTCTGGAGCAGTCATGGGAGCTCAGAGCGTGCTGGAAAGACTTCAGCTAAGAATAGAAGAAAATTACAGTTAATTGTTTCACACTTCTGTCCAGTGAAATAAGCATTATATATATGCATATAGAATTAATATAGAGCAGTGGTTCCCAAAGTGGGAATTGGGACCACTTAGGCACAATGAGGAAAAATGTAATTCCTTTTATTAAACTATTAGAATGACCATATTTTATCCATAACCTACTAAAGAACAAACTAGTAGTTAATAGTAACATTGTTAATATTATACACTGAAAAAACAACATGCAAATAAAAAGCCATCATCCTTTCAATTTTTTATGCGACCCCTGGGGTGATTACGTTATATTAAAGACACAGCAACCAGGTTAAACTCTTCGCCACCTTTACCTTGACGATGCTTTCCATGCATAATTAGATTTTTTTTACAACACAAGAAAGAAAATTGTATTAAATTGATAAATATGTTTATATTTATATATTATTTGTAATACAATTTTGTCCTTTAATACAAGCAGTAATATATATGAACTGTATCTTTAATTTTACCTGCTCAAAAAAAAAACACTCTGAATGTTTTAGACAAAACTCCAACATATGCACAGAAGACAGCATGAGCATTCAAAACAAATAAACTAATGTAAATATTATCCCGCTTGCTTTTTGAGCGCTGACAAGTTCTTACACCCCTACGATTGGTCATTGTCTTCACCCGCTCAACAGAAAGGGCTGCGATTGGCTTAAGAAACGAAAGCGCTGTTTACCCATGAGTGACGTGGGAAAAACAGCCGCGGGTCATTCTATATGCACATAATACGCGGTTATCAGGTGATCCGTAATAGAATAAATACAATACAATAAACTCGCACCACAGGCATGCTTGTGTCTGGATCCACAAGTATCGCTTTAACAACCGAGAGGAAACTTCACGAACATGCCAACGGGTCAAATGCTCGTCAAATGCAAATGTGTGTGTGTGTTGGAGAGAGAGAGAGAGAGAGAGAGAGAGAGAGAGAGAGAGAGAGATGGAGTTTTACAGCATTTGTCCCTAGTGAAATAGCGGCTCGTGCTTTACCATTCCTCAGTGTCAGTGAAATATTTGGTTTTTAAGTAGTAGTAGTGCTTTATTTACTCACCCTTGCCTTCTACGCCATAGTATTCTACCACGATATCGCGCATAGGGGATAAATGACGCCAGTTCGTCATAACCGGTTATGATCTATTACTGAACCGATATCGAATTGTCCCCATCTGCATCACGGTGCACCGAAGAAACGATTCATTTTGACACCCCTAGTATATGAAGAGCTCAGACCAAAAAAACTCTAAATGCTAGGGCTGGGCAATTAATCGAAAGTAATCAAAATTGACATTCAGAACCTATAATCGATCAAATTTTTCCAGGTTTTTTCTATTATTTTCTCTACCGCATGTGGAGTCACGTGACCCCGCTCTGTTTTATACTTCTGAGGCCAGTTTGCAGCCACATCTGATCTCTGGTCAGGTAGGACGATAGACTCATTCTTGAGCCTTACTTTGCACTACATTGACGATGATTGGAAGCTGCGCCAGAGATGCCTTGAGATGGCATATTTTCCGTTACATTAAAATGATTATTTACATGAAAATATTTGTTTACAGAAGATGTAAGAAATGCAGTGTTTAAAATATTATATACAGGATATACAAGATTTATTTTATTCAGAAGAGACACTGCTTATTTTTTACCTTTTAATATGAAAAACATTTAAAAAAAATAATTAACTTTGTTTCCAAACGTGCAACATATTTATTTTCAACTTTTTATAAGAAAAAGTTACTGTTCGTTTTAGGTTATGCGTGTTTTAATTTCAGTTGTTCAACGCTGATGTTCAATAAATAATCATAGATAGTAGATAGTGTGCGTTTCCTTTAATTTGCGTTACCTATATATATCTATATATATATATATATATATATATATATATATATATATATATATATATATATATATACCTAAATAATCATTCATGAATCTTAATAGAGTCAAAATGTTCAATTAATCGAGATTTTAATTTTACGCCAGCCCTACTAAATGCCATCTGAAATTGTCTTTTAAAATGAAAATGTTTCTCAATCTCCTGTGTTTATATTTAGTTATTCCACTTGAAAAGGCAATGAGAAGAACTCATCCTTTTCTATAAAAGTTAATTTACAGAACTCACACACACAAGGGCCTGAGGAAAAGTGCTCATTTTAGAAGAAAATTGCAGATGGCACTTAGAGGCCTTTGCATCTGATTCTGAAGTCTTCATATACATCAAGGATCAAAACAAGACAAGTGTAAAAACTAAATTAGATTGTTTTTCTTGTAGAATGTGTCCTGTTTGACTTTTTAATCTTTAATATTTTACAGAATACGAAAACAATTTTTTATACAACGAGAAATCTAGTCAAGCATTTCAGAACAAGAATCTTAAAAGATCACAGTCCAAGTCTATAAAACTTATATAAAATATTACTATAAAAAATGTATTTTAACTCTTTATACTTTTCCAAATTGACACTATTGATCAAACCACTGGATATTGTGCATTTGTTAGCAAGGTGTTTATAATCATTCTAAATATCAACACATATTTTCATATGTATAGGTAAGAATTAGATTTGTTTTGATTTAACATAAATATGTTACGCTTAATAACAAAACACTATTTCACTGATATTTTGAATTTTTTTATTTAAAACATAAGAAAACTCTCATTATCACTGCTATGATTTATTATGATTCATAAATAGGATGGTTTACGCTTTCTTTCATCAGCCATATCTTATGTTCATGGCACGAATATGGTAATTGTTTAGAATAAATCTATTCTAAATCTAAAGCTATCACACGACCAGTCAATAGAATATTTCAGTAATTCAGTCGTTTACATGTAAATGACCAATTGTCAGTACATTTGTGCCCATCACTTGCAGACTACCTATTGATTTGCCTGTCTCTGGGTTCAATATTTACAAATGACGTCATGCTGAAGACCATTAGGGTTGTCCCGGTGGTTTACCTAGTAACATAACTGTATCAAAAAATATCATGAAATATGAATATATAAAAATATTTTTTACGTTTCTTATTTGAAACTCAAAGCAAATAATACAACATTCTTTCACCATTCATGCACTGAACAAAAACATGTCCATTAAACAAAACAAGCATTCAGAAAAAATTATGCATTGATCATAAGTACTGCGTTGTTTTTTTTTTTTTTTATAGAAGACATTAATGAGAATTGAACTACACAATCTTACTTTTCCTTTATATGAAGCCAGGTTGCAGAGGATATCGGAGCGCAGCGCTTCATCACTCAGTAAACGGGCGCACAGACTCCGCCACACCTCGCTGTTTTCATCCGACAGACAGTTGTTCCAGTGCCAGCAAACGAGCGAGCAGTTCAGCAGATCCATCAGCTCTAGATATGAGAATATATGCTCGAGAACACGGCTCGGTAACCGGCCTGCGATGCCCGATCCTCCGCTTAATAATGCGGCAGAACCGGCGCTCGACGCGGAGGAGCAGCAGCCCGCGGCGGCAGCGCCCAGACCCGCAGACTGCGCCCCTCCAGCGGCCACTGCGCCAGACATGACAGACTCCTCCGCCGAGATCAAGCGTTGATATCACCGCACAGCCCGGTTGAAGAGCGGGTCAGAACCCCGCTGCGGCCCCGTGAAGCCCGTTTGCTTGACACATCTCCCAGTGTTATTGCAGTTGCGGCCAAACGGATCAAATCTAAGCTATGTGACTATTGTAAAGGTCCTGGACGGCGTGCGTTCATTAAATTGGAGTTTAGTGATTAGAATGGATTTAAGAAAATATTTCAAATTCATTTAAATATGCGTTAGATTTTTACACGTATCGTAACGTACGACGTAATAATATGCTAAACGGGGTGTTATTTCTGTCTATTTCAATTGAGAAGTGATAACGGACTCGTGAATGAATCATTCTTGTGAGTCGGATCGTTTCAGTGAACTGATTGAACTGGTCCAAGAAACCGGTCTTAAAGGGATAGTTCCCCCCAAAAAATGACAACTCTGTCATCGTTTACGGACCCTCCATTTGTCATAAACCTGTTAATTTTTGTATTTGTTGAACACGAAATGAATTATTTTGAAAAATGTTATAGTAGTTTTTCCTACTATGGAAGTCAATGGGGTATATGCACAAAGACTTTTAATTTCAGCCAGTCAGCCTCAGCTTTTCCATTTCCAGTCTTTCCATTATAAAATTGCCACGTTTAATGTCTGATTTCTTTAAAAATCAGTGTTCTTCACTGCCTGATAGATATACGATATAAAGTGGGTCTCAGACCAGACAAGAAGCACTGCATTAAACTCAATATTCCCCAGCATGTCTTTAAAATATGACTGTTAGTTTACCACTGCAGTATTATCAATAGTTTCTGAGCTCGCCTGCTGATCCTGACGGCGCTATAGCGGTTACAGTCTTTCATTTCGTTTTATGCTAACAACTAAACGAACGCTTAAGTCTACAACATTGATGCTGTAAAAGGAACCTTATGAAATAAAAATTAAGCTTCACATAAAGCTTCCACCAAATGTTTGCTGTGCTGTGCATGTAGCCCATTACAGGTTTCTAACATAAAAAAGAAAAGGAAAAAAAAAAAAATAAATATATATATATATATATATATATATATGTGTGTGTGTGTGTTTGTGTGTGTGTGTGTGTGTGTGTGTGTGTGTGTGTGTGTGTGTGTGTGTGTGTGTGTGTGTGTGTCTGTTAAAAAAAGGAAACATAAATATATGGAACCACTTAAGGGTGAGTAAATGGTGAGTATATTTTCATTTTTGGGTGAACTTTTCCATTAACATCTTTTATTAAAAGAATAATTCACTTAAAATTGCAGATTTGCTTTTAATTTACTCACTTTCAGGCCATTCAAGATGTAGACATTAAAGAAGTTTTGTTTTTGTTTGGCTGGAATTGGGGTCTATAATGTATAATATTCAAGTCAGTGACACTACACCAATGGTCTTAAACTCAATTCCTGGAGGGCCGCAGCTCTGCATAGTTTAGCTCCAACCATCTCCAACTCACACCTGCTTAATAGTCTCTAGTCTTGAACACCTTGATTAGTTGGATGATCAGCTGTATCTGATTAGGGTTGGAGCAAAACTGCAGAGCTGTATACATTCAATTATTATTTTTCTTTACAACTTAGTCCCTTTGTTAATCAGGGGTCGCCACAGCGGAATGAACCGCCAACTTGTCCAACATCTTTTACACAGCGGATTCCCTTCCAGCCACAACCCATCACTGGGAAACACCCATACACTTGCATTTACATCCACTACGGCCAATTTAGCTTATTTAATTAAACTACAGCGCTTATTCAATTAACCTCTGCACATGACACGCAAACTCCACACAGAAATGCCAACTGACCCAGCTGGGGCTCGAACCAGCGATCTTCTTGCTGTGAGGCGACAGTTAGTGCCCACACACACCACAAATAAAGAAGAAAATAATATATTGAAATGTTTCGCTCCTGCATTTGTGCTCAGCTTCTCTAGTTCCACTTTAGCAATGGAGACCAAATAAATTATTATTATTTTTTTAAATAAAGACATTTACACATTTATCCATTTTAATATGAGTGTTTGTAACATGTTCTTTCAGTATTACCTTTACATTAATTTACATCACAGGGGTCAAATCCAGATCCTGGAGGGACGGCGCTCTGCAAAGTTTAGTTTCAACCCTAATTAACCACACCTGATCAAACTAATTAAGGCCTTCAGTTTTGTTTGAAAGCTACAAGTAAGTGTGTTGAAGTGGGGTTGGAACTTAACTGTGCACAGTTGTGGCCCTCTAGGAACTAGATTTGACACCTGTTGTGCACTCATTGTGGTTTACATTGTGAAGAAATCACCATAAAATTGCCTAAAAATTTATTTGTATTGTTTTTTTTCTGATTGTATGCTAATGCTGTTCATGTATGACTATATTATATTAAAATAGTTATAATTAGGTCCATAAATATAATTAATATCAATCTTTGAAACGAACAGTTCGAAAGAACCGATTCGCGGAAATGAATCTACAATCTACATTTAATGTGGTACTCATCTTTAAGGACCTCGAAATTAACGCGATTACGTATATTAGGGAGGGGAAAATGAGATGTTACAGGAAAGACCGTCAGATGGCGCTGTTGAGTTTAGAATCTTTATATAATTCAGCATAAAATTACAATATACTGTACTGTAGTTTACACATATTAGAAAAAAAGAGTTTGCATGTTCTCCCCGTGTTCGCGTGGGTTTCCTCCGGGTGCTCCGGTTTCCCCCACAGTCCAAAGACATGTGGTATAGGTGAATTGGCTGTAGTGTGAATGAGTGTGTTTGCAAACTTGGTTGCAGCTGGAAGGACATCCGCTGTGTAAAACATATGCTGAAATAGTTGGCGGTTCATTCCGCTGTGGCGACCCCAGAAATATGAGACTATACTGAAGGTAAATGAATACTAGAAAATGTACAGTATGCAAAGATATTACAATACAAAATATTCTATTGTGATTGTTAATTGTAAATAAAATGTTAGCTATGGCTGAGTTTATTGTATCTAAAATGATTAAAACAAGTAACTAACTAAGCAGGTTTGATAAGTTTACAAATAAGGGGGGAAAAGAAGACAGAGTTCACAAACATGTCTTTTCTTAGAAAAACAAAAAAGACAGCAGCTAGGATTTACAGTTATTTTACTTCCTTGTTACCACTTATTAACTATTATTAAACTGTCAGGGTTATTTATTGGCTTGAGCTGGCCAAGACGATTAATGTCTTCAACCCACCCTTAAAACTTAAATATATATATTTTCTGTAATAATATTTAATATATATTTCTATATTGGTATTTCCTATTATTTTCTGTACAATATTAGTGTCCTTATATGCAACTATCAGTCAGTTTTCCACCTCATTCACTTCTTTGAGGAAGAAGATTATACTCTATTGCTCTGTCATATACTCTGAATTGCCAAGCATCCGCTGTAATGTAATATTTTGTAAAGTCTGTCTCCATGTTCTGTGAAATGAGCTGTCAGACCGGATTGACTGGTTCACTGCAGTGATGTATAATGCTTTATGTAAACCACTATTTGCTGAGGGAATGACAGTATTAGTGTTTGACCATAAATAAGGGACAATATATGATTAGATTTCTGAGTTGTGCATTTTTTTCTTTTAGTGTGGTTTATTGTCAAAATTGTACATTTTCTGGATGTTTCAAATGTTCTGGGGTTTTTAGGTCTCTGTCCTGTCTTTGGTGATTGTCGTGAAACACTCAAAAGACAATTAACCATTATTTACTGCATGTGCAAAACTCAGGTGTGGGTGGAAAAGGAAGAGAGCTATAAATGCGTGAGTTATTACTAAAAACTACAATTAAAAGCATAAAAGCATTTTCTTTAAAAAAATAGTTACTAAAGCATCAATTTTCAGTTTGGTTAGTTTAAGCTGAAGTTCTGAAAAAAATGTAAAGTAAAAAACAAATCTTTGTAAAAAATAGGGCTGCACGATATTGGAAAAATCTGATATTGCGATGTTTTATTTTTCTGCAATAAATATTGCAATATGAATATAGTTTCACAAGACGGTTTGAATAGCTCTATTTGATGGTTTTCTGAGGAGTCTAACAGTATTCAGGTACAGAAATTGAATAATCACAATGCAAAAGAAACGCTTTTCTTTTTTGTCTTGTATATCAAAAAAATTCTTAGGCCAAGTAAAAATATTGGTTCTTTTTCACCGTCAGAAGAAATAAGAGAAAATTAAAAGTTTTTTGCTTGTTTTAAGGAAATGATCTGCCTTTGGGGTAAGTGAAATAATCTTGTTTTCGCTTTGAAATTTTGATATTTTGACTAGAAACAAGACAAACATTCTAAGTAAGAAATATTTTTACATAAATCATATAAATCCTATATAAATATAGCGATTAAATACAATTTTGTAGCTCCTGGTCAACTATAATTCAGACATATTGCATATTTTTGCTATGTGACTTTTGCACAATGTGCACATTGCAATATCAATGCTGAAACGATATATTGTGCAGCCCTAGTAAGAAATATATAGACTTATTTAGAAAATAATACAACATATTAAGAAAAAAATGAAATTAACACAGAAAAACATAAAATAAAATATTAACAAAGGCTGCCCTGGAAAAAACTAAATATTAACAAATTGTACAATAAAAAAGTTAACACACTATACATTTACTTACTGAATGAAATATATAAAAGATATACACTGAAAAAGCTAAATTAATAAAAGTTTAAACATAGTGTAAAGGTTAAAATATCTAAATATTAAAAGCTATAGATTTGTATAAAATCTAAGTAAATATATCAGCAAAATTTATTCACAAAAAAACTAAACAACTAAGGCTATAAATCTAAAAAATAATCTGTAAACTGACTCAAAAGTTATACACAAAATATTATCAATATATATAGAATAGATACATTGAAAATGGTATTTATTTTTTTATGCTGGGAGTATTCGTAATCTGAAATAGTACTTTTGTATAAACTATACTACTGTATATTTATTTGTTTTAGTTACAAATAAATAAATAAATAACAGTATAATAGTGTATCTTTTTACCCGAACACTGCGGTTTATATTGATAGTGAATTCAGTTTTCTTTTGTAACTGAACTCTAATTTCGCTTTGTGCTCCCTGTAATTAAAGCTCCGGCCACTAGATGGATCACATCTCTATCCAAAACAAAACCTGTCCTATGGCTCTCAGTCAATTTCTGATCTGGAGCACAGATTTTAAATTCCTTAGCGATTTGTGATGGTCTTAAATGTCAAACAACGGCAATAAATTATAAAAACTTCCCACTTAAACCACTATTTAATATTTTCCTAAAAAAACTGAAGCCGTGTACGTCAATAAATCGACAGTAGTGCATGTACACCTGCAGTTAGAAGACGGAAACCCAGCCTCTTAGCTCACCAGAGCCAATCAGAAGTGGAATGAACGCTAGAAGGCGGGGCGAAGCCGAACGGAATGTGAATCTCACACAGACAGCATTATTTCGGTTTACGTTACTGAACAGAACCGGGGATTTAACGGTGTTCGGATATATTTTGGTTTCACGTGTACATGCACTTGTGCAATGATCCAGATGTGCTTTTTAAGTAAGTGTATCTTTTATAATTTTATACTTGGATTTATATGTACTCGACTAGTGGAGTTTGATTTGAATACGTTATGATACTTCTGTACGTTATGTGAATTACCTCAGGAGGAGTATTTTGAATAGACATTTAGATGCGTGATGCTCGTTTAACATCAACACAGAAAAATCTCTGCAACTTTACGTTGTGTAAGCAGTTTTTTACGAAGTTTTGAGTTAGTTTTTTTTACCTCCAAACTTTCATTACATGTCTATTTCAGTATTTTGTCCGGCTTTTGACGACGGACTTCATGTGTTTTGACGTGGTGTCTAGTATTGCAGTACACTTTAATGTTGACTGATTTCTAATTTCTTTGCTTAACTTTTTCCACATGTTATTTTACATATCATTAAGCTATTCTTCTGTTATGACTATAAAAGGTTTGCATTTTTGGTGTAGTCTAATTTATGGTTGGGTGGATTTGTCAAACTGTGTGTCATGGTAATGACATTTTTCATTTTTTTGCAGAAAAGGTTTTAAACTTGCTGACATAACAACTTAACTAGCTGTCAAATCTATAGTTCTCTATAATGAAAGGCACTGTTTCTGAATTGAAATGATAATACTGACTTCTTTGGCATGAAGCAACTTTCAGATGATAAGTGAAAAATCTGATCTTTAAGCTTAATTGATTACATCATTCTGTTTCTCTGTCATTATTTATTTCATCATAACCTTATAGAAAACATTTTTTTAAAGTCGATATTCGGGTGTTTTTTTAATATTTGGTGCTATAGTGATAATAGGGGTATTACAGTTGCAAACTTTGTACACTTATTTCTTTATGATCATAATAATAATAACTTCAATGATATTTACAGTGCTCAGCATATATAAGTACAGCTCATTTTGAAAGTTAATGTTTTTATTTATTTCTCAGTGAATATGGGTAATATATATTGGTGCATTTGAACAAAACAAATTTATAAAAACATATATATTTATTAAAATACTACTTTAGTCACAGAACATCTTTAGGAATGGAAATATAATACATTTAAATTCATGCAAAATATTGCAAAACTAAATTACAAACTACAACATTTCAACAAAATTGTATATTTCTTGTTTCTCTTGATTTTTGCTATATTTTTCCCTAACATATACATTTGGGCTACTCATTTTTGAACCATTATTGTAAGATATTTTCTTAGATAAGCTCCAGATTTGGCTTTAGTACTGACTTAACTAATGTATATGCACAAATAAAATATTGTAAAGCATCCTATCTAAAATATGAATTTAAATGAGAGATGTGTGGGGGGTGTACTTATATATGCTGAGCACTGTATATATTTTAAATGATTAAATAATTCTCGTTGACAATTGAGCAAAAACAAATGGGTTGAAGGATTTTTACAAAGTATAAAAATCTAAATGTGCAATTACTAGTAATTTGAGTCTTCACTCTCATTCTTTTAATATGCCATCTAATAATTCTTGTTGTAAATACTTTATGGCTGACAAGATGTTTGGTGTCATCTGTATGTCATAGTAAAACTGTATAATAATATGAGCTTTCTAATATGATTTGGGTATCTTTTTGATTTTTGAATGTTCGTACAAATCCCACAGTTGATTTTCTAAAAATAGATGTATTGGACTCTAACTTACTCATCCTAATTTTGTTTTATTTGTTTTGTCATGAATTTGTATGTATTTACAGTGTGTACATTCTTTAAAAGAAAAATGCAAAATATCCCAAAGATAAAAGCATTCTCAAAGCATTTTATTTCAAGGAAAGTAAAAACACTGTGAGAAAAAAAAAAAAAAAAAAAAAAAATATATATATATATATATATATATAAATATATATATATTTTTTGACCAAATCATCTTGACTTTCATAAATTTTGCTATAATTTACAGAACACACACACAAGAATTTATTATACTTTGCTACTATCCTTTGTTACTATCCAAATGAGTTGTCAACATGAAGATTCCAAAAGCTGTGTGTCAGTGATGTCATCATCACATAAGCAGCCAATAGTGTTCTGCTCTTTCTGACTGCTGTGGCCTGATCATTTAATTCGCTGTGGTTTGGGGGTTGGGCAGAGCTGTTGTGTGACAGAGTTGTTATTATAGTGTGTAGTGTGTGACCCCATCTTGTGGATCATTTGTAGTGTCGCGTAGTGAGTAGGGTTGGGCGATGTCTAATGTGAAACATCGCGATGGACAATGGCATCGTCATCGTCATCGTAGGCTGCGGTGAATGAATTATTTATGAATAATTAATTAATTCATAACAAACTAATTTAGTTGTAGCCTACGTTTCAAGTACCTGACCTGCATGGTCTTTGTTTTACCCATAACCAAATCATAAATAAATAAAGATAAGTTACACACAAATTACCACCTGTCAATCACTTTTTCTGCTGGACTCTGACATGAATAGGCGGAGTTATCTGTGTCATTATAATGGCGTCAACAAACTTGGTTGGTAAAAAAGGTGCACAACCAACAGTATCTGAGGTTTTCGCTAAAATTACTAAGTATAAGCGTGAAAGCGTAAGATTGAAGCAGTGTACTGACGTTGTGATATGTTACCTGATAGATTCAAAAGACTAAAGAGTCGTTAGATAGAGACAAGATTAATTAAATATCACGTTTAACAACTATAGGGAGACGTGATCCAGCGGTGCATCCTCGATAAACTGTCCGACGTGCACTGTTCTTCGGGGTTTTGTGCTCAAAGCAGCAGAGTTCAGAGTCAGACGCACGCAAAGCCCACACTGCAGCACATGACAGAGTGTGTTTGTGTGTGTGTGTGGTCACGTAATGTGTGTTTTCAGTGGTATAGTGTGGAATGGGGGCTTTTCAGAAATGCTAGGTGAAACACCAGTGTGCACCTGAATCATTTTCATTCTAAAATGCAATTTTAAAACTAAGATGTATTAGTGTAATTGGGGCCGTGTGTATTTTTTGCGAGCGGGTTGCTGCTGTGACGGGGGCGGGGTGGAGGATCGAGATGCCGGCTCAGCATCATGATATCTATCGCCCATCGGCTATGGACGATGGCATCGTCTATAGACCCAAACCTAGTAGTGAGAACACCACAGCTATTTAACACTTTACCTACCAGAATTCTATAACTACTAGAATTACCATAGTGGTCACTTTGACCGTTCTCATATAAGATGTCATATTATCAAGTCATATTTACATATAAAGCTTTTATTGAGATATTAAAATAAGCTTTGAATGTCGTCATATTTGATGAAGTCGACTCGTTACTCAAAAAAATATTATCCTTTTGGTAATACAGGCTATACATAAGTAGTTAGGCTACTAGACTGTAGGGTTGGGTGATGTCGACCAATTTGGCATCGTACGATGTCTAATGTGAAACATCACGATGGACGATGGCATCGCCATCAGAGGCGGCTGTGAATTATTTATTTATGAATAATTAATTAACTCATGACGAATTAATTATTCGTAGCCTACTGTTTCAACTACCTGACCTGCATGGTCTTTTTCTTTTACCCATAACCAAATCATAAATTAATAAAGATAAGTTACACAAAAATTACCACCCGTCAATCACTTTTTCCGCGGGACTCTGGCATGAATAGGCAGAGTGATCTGTGTCGTTATAATGGCGTCGACAAACTTGCTTGGTAATAAAGGTGCACAACCGACAGCAACCAACCAACAGTATCAGGTTTTCACTAGCATTACTAAGTACAAGCGTGAAAGCGAAAAATTGAAGCAGTGTACTGACGCTGTGACACGTTACCTGAGAGATTCAAAAGACAGAAGAGTTGTTACAGACAAGATTAATTAAATATCAAGTTTAACAACTATAGTGAGACGCGATCCAGCGATACATCCTTGATAAACTGTCCGACGTGCACTGCTCTCTGCTCTGGGGCTCTGACAAGCGCATGACAGCGTGTGTAGCTGTGTCTGCGTGTGTGTGTGTGTGGTCACTTGATGTGCGTTTTCAGCGGACCGAGGGCTGTTCAGAAACGTTAGATAAAACGCCAGTTTGGATGTGGATCATTTTCATTGTAAAATGGCATTTTAAAACTAAGCTGGATTAGTGTAAATGGGGCCTAAGTGTGTATTTTTCACAAGCGTGTTTGTGACGGGTGAGAGGCGGAGGGTCAGCGATGCTGGCTCAGCATCGTGACGTCTATCGCCCATTGGCGAAGGACAATGGCATCATCTATTGACCCAACCCTACTAGACTGTTCATTTTCACTTTCACAAGCAGGGGAGAAGGCTTTTTTCACAGCACTGAATTCGCTGTTTTGAAAGACATATCTGAAGTAAAGTGATGTTTTTGCTCTCAGAAAGTTATGTTTACGTCAACAGGAAGTTGCTAGGCATCAGAGGCATGTATATTCAAAGTCTCAGGGAAGAGTTCAAGGTAGAAATAGTCATAGTTATTTTGTTTGGTAATTTTAATAACATTATATACACATATTTAGGAAATGTGCGATGATTAGATTAGATTAGATTAGATTAGTTTCAAATTTAGTGTCATTACACATGTACATGTACAAGTACAAGGAAACGAAATGCAGTTTAGGTCTAACCAGGAGTGCAATAGCAGCAAGTGCAGGATACAGGTATAAGTTATAAAGTGCAGTTATAGAAAAACTATGGTGATAGTTACAAATGGATTTACTATGAACATTATATACAGGTTTTATTAGCTATGAACAGAGATTTACAATAGATGGATATATGTACAGGTTGCTATTAATAATCAGAAGTGTGCAGATAGATAAACAATTACAAATGTATATGTACAGTGGGTGTGTACATAATTACAAATGTATATGTACAGTGGGTGTGTACATAATTACAAATGTATATGTACAGTGGGTGTGTACATAATTACAAATGTACATGTGCAGTAGGTATGTACCATTCAAATAAATGAATCAGTGCAATGAATATGTGCAATTTTTAAATGTGCAAGTGTTAAATAGTGCAGTGATTATGAGGAGTATAAGTTATGAGGAGAGTGGGGGGTGTATTAGGGGGGCAAAGAGTCAGTGGGGGGCAGAGTTCAAAAGGGAGACAGCTCTGGGGAAGAAGCTGTTCTTTAGTCTGCTGGTTTTTGTCCGGGGGAGCCTGAATCGCCTGCCAGAAGGTAGGAGAGAAAACAGTCTGTGAGCAGGGTGAGAGGAATCTTTAAGAATACTGCGTGCTCGGCGCAGACAGTGTTTCCTTTGGATGTCTCTTATGGCTGACAGTGGGGTCCCTGTGATGCGTTGGGCAGTTTTCACCACACGCTGCAGTGCCTTACGCTCCGCAACAGAGCAGCTTCCATACCAGACTGTGACACAGTTCGTCACGATGCTTTCTATTGTACAGCGGTAGAAGTTCACCAAGATGGCTGATGACAGCTGGTTCTTCTTAAGTTGCCTTAAGAAAAACAGGCGCTGGTGAGCCTTCTTGACCAGGCTGGAAGTGTTGGTGGTCCAGGAAAGGTCCTTTGAGATGTGGGTCCCCAGGAACTTGAAGGATGAGACCCATTGATGTGGATGGGATCATTTGAGCCTGTTCGTCCCTTCCTGAAGTCCACAATGAGCTCCTTGGTCTTGTCGGTGTTAAGGAGCATTAGAGACTATAGATATGTGGGTTTTATTTCAATAAAGTTATTAAGTTACAAAAATTAAAAACAATCAAAATGACTGCCTTAGTAGTTCTAGTGTTAAAGACACAAAATCAAGTCATGAACGGCACAGCAAACTGCCGATGTTTAAAGTCATGTAGTGTGAACTAGGCTGTACTGAAATCAAACTCTTCCAAAGCCTCAAATCGCAGTCACATTATGTCTTTAAAATCCCTGTAACTTATATCCCTGTCTCAAAATATATCCCACCATATCACATTTGGTCCATTTGAGGGTTTCTTTTATTTGAGATGTAAATCGCCGTTGAGGCTCAGTAAAGGCTAAAGCAATTTGGTGTGTAAGACATCCCTATTAGAGCCCGTCTTAAATTTCTCCCTTGTGCATGTGTGATAAAGTCTAGCAAATAGAAGTGTTCTTGTCTTCAAACATTGGAGGTTTAACCATACGTTGCGTCCATTGTGCACACAGGACCCGCTGTCATTGGTAAGGAAACTCTTGGAATTTGAGAGTCTCCAGGGATCGTCGTTCTGAGACCCTTTTCAAGCTGGCCGCGGCTGGGATGTTTGCTGCTGGGATGCTGCAGCAGAGCAGCGGAGGACTGAACAAGCGATCGCTGGGAATGGCACGGATTCCCGATTCTCGCTTTTTCCCTCTTTCCTCAGCCTCGGGGTCATGGGGTTTGAGCCGGACTGTGAAGAGCGGCTCTTTGAGCTCCATCAGCTCCGGGTCGGACAATATGGACAATATGATGGGAGCCGATCCCGACTACATCATGCAGCTGGTCAATGATGTTCGGAGGTTTGCAGATGTTCTTCTCCACCTTAAAGAAGCATTTAACACCAAAGGTAAGGTGAAAATGAGCTTGTTGCTGTCAGAGATTCAGACTGTTGTGGGTCAAAGCTGGCTTTGGGTTTATGGTCTTTAACCTCGCTTTATCTTTCATCAACAATGCGAGTTCATCCAACAGTGTCACAGATGTTAAACAAATAGAAAGCCTTAGTCGCAAATGACTTTGTCTTTATTTAGAAAGGTTAACAGTTTAGTATTTGTATTTTGTCTGGAGCCAAAGAAAAGACATTCATGCTGTTTTAAATGAAATATGTGGTAAAAGTTTGCAGTAAGGTTGTATTAGTTCATGTATTAAAAATGAACAGTGCATTTGTTACAGTATTTATTCAACTTTGTTAAGAAACAAGTGTGACCAAATAGGGTATATAACTTAAATGTAAAAGCTAAATCTATAATATATACTAGTTTTGTAGTGTTATGCTTACTAGTGTTATTTTTGTTATAATATATATTCATTATCATATGTAAAGGATAATCAATGGATTATCCACTTCACAATGGTCAGTTTATTGCCTTTGCGTTGTGCATTTAAAATCTGTTAATGCACAGCAAGCCGTTGTAGAAAAGTTAAAACTATTGCTCTTTGCAGCTCAATATAGGACCAAATTATCATCAATTATAAGTCATGACAGTTTAGATCGATCCACTTTGAATCAGTCACAGGCAAATATAAAGAATTTGGGCGTGAGATGGATTGTGTGTAAGTGTCTAATGACAAGGGCATATCTAATAGCTCATTATAACACGTATCAAACTCTTTGCAAATGTTTTTGACCATATTTGCGGGTTGGTTGATCATCATCTGCTCCCTTTCGAAGCACATGTTGGTGTAATTGACCCTTCGCTAAGCCCCGCCCTCCTTAGTTTCTGTTGCTACGCCTGTCAAGCTTTCGTGCCTGGCATGTAATTAGTCATTTTTGGCAAACAGGTGAGATATCCGAGAAAGCCAGACAAAAAAGGACTGCAGTATGCATAACATGGGTATATTCAAAACTTAATACGTAACCGATTAGAAAATAATTCAATCAAAATTGAAGCTAGGTTAGCCTAGCCGCTTTATACGCTAACCATCCAACAGCTTAGTTCATGCACAGCAGGAAAGGTGAAATTTAAAAACAATCTAATAATAACAAATTAAACCGTGATTTGCCTGACAGATTAATTGTTGTGCAATGAATTAAAGCGTTACTAACTGACGTGGAAACACGCATGGACAGTGCTTCTACGTAATTAATTCACAGAAAGAACAGCCAGAAATGGGAAATTGAGGAATTTGTACCAAATATTAGCATCATTTACCTATAACAATTTACAGTAAGTTACCTATAACTGTCAGTATGTTTGTGTGCTCTTTATAAATGACAGAAAAACAGCTGCGGGTAACGTTAAAGTAAATTGATCGCAAGTGCTCAGTTTGTGATCACATTTCTGTTTTGTACTGTTGATATGTAATTTCAAATATTCGTAGCTTGAAACAGATGGAAATATGACTGCTGTTAGTATGATTACTATGGCGAAGGCTTAAACGGAGCAGTGCTCCTAATATCGAGCGAAAAAAAAAGAAAAAGACAGTTGTGAAACATTACTTGCTTTGTATTTTTGTAGGAAACACAGTTTAGATCGTTTTAGGGTAACGCAAGTGGTGTGTGAGTTATTGCTGTCGGTCTATCACTGAATGTGTCAGGAATATCGAAAACAAAACCAACCTAACTCCACTCCTTTAGCGCCCCTCACAGAGCTTGATCCACGCTGGCATTTCTCCCCTTGAGTTTTAGGTTTTGAAAAGGGAAATAATTCCACCACCCTGTCCAAACTTTTAGGATACCGGGTGTCAGATTAGCACAATTCATATGCACAACGCTTTTGCTCGTTTCCCTCGATCGAAAGCTTGACAGAGCCCCTGTGCGTAGCTACGGTTGCTAAGCCACGATTGGTGCGTGGCGGTTTTTGGGTGTGGCTTAGCGAAGGGTAAATTAAGAATTGACACAGTAATGAAGGCCCTGGCAACTGTCACTGAGTCACTATGCTAACTACTTATGCTCAAGGAAAGCACATTTATTTTGAATGATGATTAAAAATGACTGGAAATACTTGTGCATTAAACATTTTATTGCATACTTTCCAGCCAATAAAAATCAAGAATTTAACAGATATTAGAATAGTAAATTGCTAAAATGTTAATAATAAATTACAAATCTATTAATTATAGAATGATAATATTAATAATACAATAATAAACAATCTATTATCATGTCTCTGATAATAAAACATGTTTTTAACTCCTCTATCAACAATTGGTCACACGAACAGATGATCCCACCTCATACTTATGATATGGGTTGATCCAATGTTGTAATATATAAAGCCAAAGTCAAAGGAAATTAAAATAAATGTTAGGGGTATCAGTAATGGCTTAATTATCGACATGATTTACTGTATATGTGAAATAATCACATCTTCCTTAAGGATGGGAATATTTAATCAAATAATCATTTTATTGATAATAAGCCTTTCCGCTGTACTCCGTAATCTTAAATGAAGTGTATTAAAACAGAAAGAAATGTTTTTATAATCGAGCAGTGAATGTAGATTAACGGGATGATTGCTCTTGCATGTGCGATTACTGCATTCCCAAGGCAGTGGTGTTTGAGTCCGTTTGGACGGGATCCAGTGCGCTAATCCTTGCCTTTGCTTCAGTCAAAAGGGCCGGCTCTGTGTGTGTGTGTGTGTGTGTGTGTGTGTGTGTGTGTGTGTGTGTGTATGTGTGTATGTGTTGGGGGGTGTTTCCAGCCTCCCATTGTGTCTGTGCCATGTTGTCCAGGGTCTGTAGGAATCTCTTCTTTTGTTTGGTGGGGTGATGGAGGGTCCTTGACCCCAGCTGGGTAGCAGAGTAACTCTGAGAGCTTCCAGTGTGTGACCACTGCTTTTGGCCTCCAGGTTTCTCCTTCCTGCAGATTTGGGCCTTGAACAGCATGAGCGGCAGTTCAGTTAAATTTGTTTATTTGTATAGTGCTTTTATTGATGCAAATCTTTTTAAAAGCAGCTTTACAGAAAGAAAGCTTGATTCTATTTAACAATTAATGGTAATATGGTTATTATCTAACAATTAATTTATGATGGCAGCTGAATTGTTGGACCCGATGTGGTATGCTGTATTTCAAGACATTTGTTAGATATTTGTCCTCAAACAGCTTCTGTGTATAGGACTAGTTTCTTACGCATCTCATCCACATCCTTCTGTTTTGATTTTTTGACTGTTATGTGTTGTAAAGTACTGCAATCATTCAGTGTTGTAATATGGAACAATAATGTAGTGGGGCTTTCACAGGCTCATTCTGAAAATGTAGTCCTATGAACGTTTCTGGAGACCGTGAATTATGTAGCCGGAGGTATGTATGGCTTCATTTCGTTTTTTTAAAATGAACGCTACAGGGCGGTATGACGCTGTTCCTTTTCACGCTCACCAGCTGACCACTTACCTCCATGTGGGGGGCTTTCCCGCCGCAACCAGTTTGTCCCGTTAGCTCGTCGTGTTACGTCGGCAGACTTGAGACGCAGAGAGGAGTTGACCACGACGATGACGGGGTTCGAGCTCGGAGAAAAGAGCGCTTCCAGAAATCAGGTAAGACAAAAACAGAATCCAAAAAATAAAATGAACAAGTAAATAACAGGGTGAGAATGCGGTAAAATCCGAAAATGTGGTAAAAATCAGACGAGGGCTTTTCTTTTTCTGGATAGTATTTGTAAATCGTTGGTTGGGTTTAGGGAAGTAAGTGGGTGGGCGGGTCAATCGATAAAATTGGTTAGGTTTAAGGAAGGAGGAGGGTGGGTCAGTCAGTCGATTGGCCGGCCGGCCATTCAGTCAGATAGTCAGACAGACAGGCGGTCAACAGTGGCCTCTTGTGGGTTTACGCAAGAACAGCAGGCACAAACTGCACTCGCGAGAGATATTTGAGATATGAAAAAACGCACACAACGGCCTCTCGCTGAAAACAAAATTGCAAAAATACGTACCTCCCGGGACATATTTCGCGATCTCCAGAAACGTCCACAAAACTACGTTTTCAGAATGAGCCTAGGTTGTTCTTTTTGCACATCATTCCCTCACAGCAAACTAATGGTAAGAGAGGCATGGTTAAAAATATTGTGTCTAAAGCCGTCGAACCAAAGTCCCTTTAAGGGAAGTATTTTCACTCAGCAGACATCTTTGAAACGCCTCTCAGGCAGTATAATAGGCATTCTGTTTGAATGGGGAAACATTTTTGCCAAGCTTAAGATTAAATTTTATATTTGGAATCACCAATATAGTAAATCATTAACTGTCTCTTGTTCTGTTTTATCTGTTTTTCGTTTTTGTTGTAGTTTCATTTCTGATCATTTAAATCAACTCAAAAATTTGACACCATCCTCAAACTGTGGTAAAAGCACATGTCTGGTCTGAGCCCCTCCCCCAAAGAATCCTCAGTCTATATTGATCGATGATTGGCTCGTGTACTAGAAGGCGGAGCTTCATTTGCCACATTCACACTTTTCCCCATTCAAAACTATAAGAGTGACATTCTATAGTATTGTATAGTCTTTGGTAGTATTCTATAGTCTTTGGTCGAACTGACAGCAACAGAGAAGGACCGCCACTCCAAACGGCAAAGCAAATGTTATATATATGATTAAATATAGTTAAATAGTTGTTTTTATTTTAGGAAATATGTATTTGAAATAGGGCGTCATGGTGGCGCAGTGAGTAGCACGATCGACTCACAAGAAGTTCGCTGGTTCAAGCCTCAGCTGGGTCAGTTGGCATTTCTGTGTGGAGTTTGCATGTTCTCTCCGTGTTCACATGGGTTTCCTTCGGGTGCTCCAGTTTCCCCCACAAGTCCAAAGACATGTGGTATAGGTGAATTGGGTAAGCTAAATTGTCCCTAGTGTATGTGTGTAAATGAGTGTGAATGGAAGTTTCCCAGTGATAGGTTGCAGCTAGAAGGGCATCCACTGCGTAAAACATGTGCTGGATAAGTTGGCGGTTCATTTCGCTATGGCAACCCCCGATTAATAAAGGGACTAAGTCGGAAAGAAAATGAATGAATGAATGAATTAGAAGTAATTTGCTTTGTCCAATCAAATATGTATATAAAAAAATCTGTTTATATTGTGAAAACAAATTGCCATATTTTAATCTAGATTTAATCTTGGATGTTGGTTTTGAACCAATAACATTTTATGGTAGCCTATTCCAGAGCTTTGGATCCAAGTGTGAAAATACTCTACCTCCTTTGGTGGTCTTTGCTAACCCAGATACTAACAGAAGCCTTGGGATTTTTTTTTGGACCTTAAAAAGGGTGAAGGATAAGGATTATAGTTTTAAAAGACACTGGTCAAGTATACAGTAATTAAACCATTTAAAGTTTGTACTGTAGGTATGTAGCAGTATTTTATAATCAGTACAAAACGTAATAGGTTGCCAGTGAAATAAAGATAAAATTAGGGTGATAATGACATATTTACTTGACCTGGTAAAAAAACAAAACTTTTGCAGTTGCAATCAGGACTAAGTGTATCTTGTTTATCGAATAGTATGGACAACCAGCTTATATAGTGTTTTAACAACCCGTCATCACCCCTTTCCTGCTTACTAAGTCATTCTCTGTATCATTTAGCAGCTTCCATACATTTTTTGTTTAGACAACATAAATAGGCAGAACAATGTATTCAGTTATACATTAACCATGCCATCCATGCTGTTTACATTACCAGTATGGCTGCACATACTTGACGAAATCATGACGTAAATGCAAACCAGTATACATTACAGTAATCCAGTTTTGAGGACATGAATGCTTGAATTAGATTTCTGAATCATAAATAGACAGAATATACACTGAAAAAAGCACTTTGAACAAACAATTGTAATTTGTTACAGCAAAATGTTTTATTTTTTCTACAAAGTATAATTTAATATGGATTCAAACTATAAATCTAAATAAAAAACGTTATTCTGCCCAAGAAAAAAATACAGCAACTCAAAAGTACAATATTGTTTTTATTTACCACGATTACCTAATTGCAATACTTTAGTTTGACTTAAAAACTAAAAAAACAAGTATGTTGTACTTTGAACTAAACTATAATAAATAAATATAATTATTTTATTCCAAAAAATTACTTTATTCCGAGAGCACCTTAACCCCGGTGTATAAAAGCCAAGACCCCTCTTCTCTCCCCCACCTCACTACACATGAACCCAAACTATCAATCCTATGTGTACCGCACAGGTGAGTGGGCTAGACAAACCACCTGTAGAAGCACTTTCTCTCTCATTCTCTGTCTGTCTCTGTCTCTCTCTCTCTCTCTCTCTCAAAAAACTCTAGCACTCTTTCTGTAGTGCTAACTTCTCTGAGCACAAATAAGTTGCTTTTTTTTCAACTAACCCAATATAAAAATGTACTTTGAGGGAAAGGCACAGTAGTTTCAAGTTTTTTTATTGTCCGTGGATCAATTGGTACTGGGCCGCACAAGTAATCATTAAATATTTTTGATTTATGTATTATCTGAGTATAAACTATTTTTATTTTGAAAACTCTTTATTTTGAAATTTGACCAGATTCTCTCTGTTACATTTCGGTCACCTGAGCGCCAAAATTTAACTCAGACGTCTTTAGAACATTTCTTTGCGATGGGCGGGGAAAAGCCCAGTGATTGACCCACGCACTGCCAAGGAATGGTTCTGCAACTCCTTTGTCAACAAAACAGGTGAATTCAGCATGTCTGTGCAAGAAAAAGATCAACTTCTAGAGATCACAAATGATGGCGGCCGTTCACATATTGTATCATTTCTGCGCTCAAGTTTGTTATTTTTAATGGAGGCGCGTGGCTTGCATGCGCATATTGAGAGCAACACGTGCAGGCCGCTCAGCTTCATATTTTGTATGGAATATACTCAGACTAATCATCTCAGACAAACACTGCAGTCCTTTTCAATTTTCTCCATAAATAGAACTTGTATCAGAGTTGCAGCAAGGTTTTGTCAGCTTGTCATCCTCTGAGAAAACTGTTGATGATCGACTAGCAATCTACATACAGCCACTCCCCCCAAATTACGTTATGGGATCTTGATCTCTGCTCTGTCGACTTTTGATGGTGAAAATTCTTAAACTTCGAAAGTTCTTAAAGTTCTTAAAATAACAGAACAGAAACTATAAGAGTAGTTTAATAACAGGTTTTTGTACAGCAACTTAAAACAATACAGTGAAACTTCCAATATTTCTAAGGTGTAAAAAGGCTGTTTTTGTCTCTTTTTATGATTTCCAAAAGTTAAGAGGCAGATCTCCTTCAATGAGCAGTTATAAACTATGTGTCAGTCTGACATTGTTGTCATAGTTCTGACACTGTGGTGCTTTACAAATCCATGGAGTTTTTCCGTAGAGTGACCTTATTAAAGATGTGAAAAAACAACGAGTGCCAAAGTGGTTGCACTTTTACAGAGAAAAGGTTAACGGTTAAACTCCACGTGTAGCATTTAAAAAAAAAGATCCTTTTGTGTTTCAGCCTTGGTGGCACATATCAGTGGGAATTATGTAAATAAGCTTAGTAACACACTAACATGTGAGTCATTGAGCAGTGCCTTTTTTGTGGCTGAAATTTAGCTAAATGCAGGTTAATTGGACAGGAAGCTGAATTTAGGACAGTGTGCTGAAAACTCAAGGGTATATTTCCAATGTAAAAGATTTAAAAGGCAAACAATTTTAATTTTAGATTGTATAAATGTTTGAGTTTGTCAGTAAAATGCTTTGATGACATTTGTTTAAGGCTGGGCAATGCAGATAAATTTTTTGTGTCATTTTAATTAATAAACGTGAATATATACTATGCAAATATACACCAAAATTAAATAAAAAATGTTAGTGTACATTTTATAGTCGAGTACATTTTATTATTATTTTTAAATAGTGCTTTTAAATAACTAATTGTGACTAATTGCAAACAAAATAAAAGTTTTACATAATAATTTTGTATGTACTGTGTATATTTATGTATATAAAATAAACACATCCACGTGCAGTATATAAAATGTAAAGGCATAGAAAATGTTCATTTATATATATCTAAAATATTTATATGTAGTATAAAATTATATTATATAAACATAATGTAAATATCTAAATAATATTAATATATATAATATAAATATAAATATATAAGAAAAAATAAATATATATTTACCCAATACACACATATATTATAGAAGTACAGACTTTTATTTTGTACTCGATTAGTCACGATTAATCATGAAATCACAATTTTTTCCCCATTTATATGCTTAATTTGTGTATATAATATAGTATTTGGTTGCGACTGGAAGGGCATCCGCTACGTAAAGCATATGCCGGAACAGTTGGCAGATCATCCTGCTGTGGTGGCTTCTGATAAATCAGAGACTAAGCTAAAGGAATATGAATATATGAATGAATGAATATACAATATTCAAATATGTATAATATTAAATATATAATTTTAAATATATATAACATAAAATCAATATAATTTACCCTATACCTCTATGTATCAATAAAGTCTTTAAAAATCAGATTCATCTCATCATATTTCATCCCCAGCAGCTGATTTATTTGCATATGTTACCCACGCCTCTTCAGATGTCCATTTAAATGAAGAAATACTACAGATTTCCATTCACAAGTGGCTCTGGAGTCTTGTTTACTCTGGCGTGTGTAGGAAATGAACATTATGAGGCCGGTATCAGGGTGATTACTGCTCTGCATCAGCGCACATCTTCAAAGTGCTGATTGTTGCTGGTGAACAGGGTGGGGCTGAAGCCAAGCATAAAAGAGCTTGTTGGGAATGGGTCGCTCTGCTGTGATTGAAAGTGATTTAGGTCTGTTGGGTTTATGGCTGTATTGTCTCCACGGTGCGTGGATGCAGAAAGACACCCCTCGTTTCTTTCAGGAAGAGCAACCGACTCTTTGTGACGGTGCAATATTTAGCCTGTTACTTTATTCTGATGCGCTGATGTGAGATTGACGTCCTTTGTTGCTCCATTTACGCTAGTGCAATTTTGTTTTAAATTGCACAGCTTTTGCTATGGTTACGGCTCCCTTACAATTCTTTCATGTTGTCCCGACACAAATTGAATAAGTTAGTTGTTTTTACAAATTTAAGTGGATTAAGCATAAAAAAATTAGTTGTCCTCCAAAAACTCAAGAATTGTGTTGATTTAGCTTGTTTTAAATAAGTAGCTTTAGCAAGCAGCAAAAATCTTTTTTTTGAGTGTACTCAAAGTTTTCGATCTTTGAAAATGGAAATTTAACCTTACTGCCAGCTAGCGTTTCAGAAGTGTTATTGCAGAGCAACACAAATAGAAGTATAAATGCATAGCTACGCGCAAGATCACGCCGATCACTCGATGCAATAGTATAACCCAACTTTTAGTCTGAAGACTTAAAACACAAACATTTGAAAACAGGGCTGTGGCTCTGCAATTTATTCCCTGTTTGGCTTTCCTGGATCATTGCATGCATACCTTTCCCTGATTCGTCAAGTCCCATCACATTATATTATGCTGTGTTTTGCAAAATTTGTGTGACATTCAAGGTTAAAGGTGCAGTATATAAGTTTGACACCCAGTGGTTGACTTAGGTATTGCACTTCTGGATCAAAACAAACTGAAGCGCGGGATGCCAGATTGAGGACAGGAGCGAGTGATTTAAACTGTGTTCTAAATAAAAGCAATGGCACCAGATAGAAGGTATATTTTCCATATTAAAAGGAGTTTTTGTCAAAACCTTCACCTAGAATTGATATATTAGAAACAACTTCTTTTTCTCACAGTAAACAACAGAAAACTATTAATTGTAAACATATTATGGTATTTTTATGCTTTAGAAGAGTCTAAAACTTACATACAGCACCTTTAAAGAAAGGGAGATGGCAGAATGCACATTCTTTTCTATATTTTAAAATTACTCTGAATGACTTAAAATGAAGGAGTCTTTTGTTTGTTTGTTTGTTTGTTTGTTTGTTTGGGCATTATTAAAGTATGTTATTGTGTCTGAGCATCTCACATACACACAATATATAATTTACATTAAAATAATGTATAACAAATAAATGTATATAATTACATATTACTGTTCTATTTATATACTTTTATATAATTATATATTACTATATTATTTGTAATTTATAATTACATTTACATGATTATATAATGCTATTATTATAGCATTGCTAACTTGACATCGCGGCCTGCAACTAAACAGAAAAAGTGATCTAGTGGTTGTACATTCAGTGCTGCCAAATAATGATGCTTTACATGGATACTTGAACAACAACAAAGCCTTCCATAAAAATATTTAAGGAGTAACATTTAGTTGCTAACATCAGCAAGTTAATAAAACAGTTGTGTTCGTTCTGAATCAGGGATTTTAGTTTTTGTGTTGGGATGACAAAGGGATCATGTGGAACTCAGCATTTTTTTACAGTACATAGAGACTTATGTTTTTTTTTAATGAATGAAAGTTTTGAACACTGGTAAAAACAAAAGTATTTTACTGCCAACATTTACCAACAGTTCACAAACATTTAACACTAGACATATGTAGTTATGACAAATACTAATACCATACTTTTTTTATCTTATTTTTTTACATTTAATGAAGGTATCCAAATGAGATCAAATGTCATATTGATCGAAATTATATATATATATATATATATATAATATGACAAAATATGTAATATAAAATAACATTAAATATATAATAATATGGTGCCTCAGTGGTTAGCACTGTTGCCTCACAGCAAGAAGGTCGTTGGTTCAAGTTTCGTCTGGGCTATAAGTGAATTGAATAAACTAAATTGGCCATAGTGTATGCGTGTGAATGCAAGAGTGTATAGGTGTTTCCCAATACTGTGTTACAGCTGGAAGGGAATCCGCTGTGTAAAAAATATGCTGGATAGGTTGGTGGTTCATTCCGCTGTGGCGACCCCTGATTAAGTAAGGGACTAAGCCGAAGGAAAATTAATGAATGAATTATAGTAAATATAGTCATGTAAACATTTATAGTGATTTAAATTTTTAAAAAAATCAATCAATCAGTGCTTTTAAAAATACTATTGGTTGGGTTTAGGGACGAAGGAGGGTGGGTCAGTCGATCAGTCAGTCAGTCAATCAGTTGACAGTGGCCTCTGGTGAAGTTACGTGAGAAGAGCAGGCGCGAATGGCACTCGCAAGAGAAATTTGAGATCTCAAAAAGCGTACACATCGGCCTCTGGTAGATTTGCGAAAAACAAACCTACAAAAAAGTGTAGCTCCTGGTATGTATTTTGCCGCTCTCCAGAAATGTATATATTGGTACATTTTCAGAATGAGCCAGATTTTCTGATTTGATATTGATTTACTAAGAAGCACAGAATTGTAGGCTACATACAATTTTTATTTGATATTACTGAGATCTTTTCTGAAGTGTAGTGAAAACACTAGTATGAACAAATATTATTTTTTATTTTTAAAATGCTGTGTAAATGCAGTGTAAACAAAACTGTGTTCCTCTAGCAAACTGGCAGCTTCTGGCAATGGCTTGACTTTCCCATGCAAGAATAGCAAGAACCTTGAGATCCCTCCTTAGGGAGTAGTGGTCTGCTATAGTAGGAATTCAGTCCCTTTTTTTTATCTGAAGTCAAGCATGTCACCTTAAATGGCAATTATTGAACGGCAGCTTTCATAGATGGTGCAGTTTAGAGGCTGAGGCGGACCAATACATTTAATGAGCAACTTTTAATAGTTTTATGGATTTGGATCTAGATAAAAAAAAAAAAAAAAAACCTTTATAGCTTGTTTTCACATCGTTCGCAGTTATGAGGTCTAGTCAGCTTCCATAAAGATGTCTTCACAACGAGAGGGATTTCTGAATTTCTCGAAGAGGTCATGACCTTGCCTGGGGCCTGGGGCCGCACATGATGGACATGTTGGTAATTGGATTGGATTATTTTGGGGGTCTGTGCTGGGTTGGGACGTTACTAGCAGTTTGGGCTCTAAGCTTAGAGGTCAGTAATAAAGTGCTTAGTTTAATGTGGGGGGTAAAGTTTTTTTAAAAACCAAGAAACTTTGTAAATTAGGTATATACTGTTGGTAAAGAAAGGTCAAATGTATCTAAATGAGATCAAATGCCATATTGATCAGAATTATATGTACATTTATATAACAAAATATTTATTATAATATAATAGTAATATTAAATAATATTAGTCATTTAAATAATGACAGTCATTAAATCAATTTAAAGCATTATATTCATTTTAATTCATTAAATGAATAACTGAAACATTTTCATGCAATTAACAAATCAATATTAATATTATTATTATTATTATTATTATTAATAATAAAAATTATAAAAAAATAGTTGTTAGAAAAAATATTAATAAAAATAATAATAATAGTTTTTATTTTTATATCTTTTTATGTACTTTTTAAGTATAACAACAATAGACTTTATAAATTGAGTATGTTTATATATCTAATGTTTGAAATATTAATAATAATTCTATATTAATATATGTTAAAAGTATATTTCTTTTTTTCATGTTTAATGTTTTCCAATAATCGGTCAATATAAAAGAGTAAAAATGCTGTTCACATAAAAACATCTATTAATTATTTAAAATAAATTAATAAAATAAAAGCCTCAAATAAAAAAAATTATAAATAAAAAGCCTTTTTTTAAATAAATTAACCTTTTATCTTAAAATTTAAAAAAGCTTTAAAAAAACCTTTCTATACTGTATATGTTCATGAATAAAATACATTTATTTAACAGATATTTGTTATCAGAGTTAAGTGTAACGCGTTGCACAGTAACGCCTTACTGTTACTGTATTATAATTACATTTTAAAGGAACGCAGTAATGTAACGAATTACATTTTAAATTTGTATAATTTGATTACAGTTACTAAAATCAGTGTAATTGTGTTACTTACCTTACAAATATACGTTTTAGAAGAAAAAAATGCCTCTTTTAAATAACCTTTAAGAGCTTAAAAACAAAAATATTGCTGTGAAATGCAGTCTATGCCCAGTCTTTAAACTACTTTCGACTGCTTTTAACTTGACCAGCAACTTGTTCAAGCATTTGAATAGAAAACATTCTAAGACAATACTTGTCACAGAGGACACCCACGTGCAAAAACACGGTGGCCCAACTCAGTCTAAACAGGCTAAATTAAATTTGTGTGCAGGATCGGGAGTGAAGGTACAATCAAAAAATATTTTTTTGCTTATTTCAAACTACTTCATTGGGACAACCTAATTTTTTCATGTTCAATCCTCAAAAATTTGTTAAAAGTGTTAAGTTATCTTAATCGATTTGTGTTGGGATAACATGAATGAATTGTGTGGAACTCTGCATTTTTTACAGTGTATCTTATGAATGTGAAGAGAAGTGTAGCTGTTTATGTGGCCGTTCGCATGTCGCGTCTTTTTCACATGCACATGTTTATTATTTCCAATGGAGCCGCGCAGCTTGCGCACACATATTCGGAGCACATATTACGCACACTCGCATTTTCCAGACACACCAGTTGATAACTGCGAGTCATGCGACAAGAACTGACTGATCAGCTTCATGCTTTGTATAGACTATACACATTTCAGTAGACTAATTACTTTAGACAAACACAGAACACCCAAACACTGCAGTGCTTTTGCAAACTATGGATGTCAGTGGTTACAGGTGTCTCGTTTTCTTCATGTGTTCTTTTATGTAAAAAAAAACAAAACAAACAGGTTTGGAACAAGTGGATGATGAGAGAATTTTAAGTACTCTTTAAGTCTTTTGAATATGTCAAGCTGCTGTAATCAACCCATTGTAATGTTTTTTTGTGAATATTAAATTGCTGAAAGGGCTACTTTTTAGCTTTATTTTATATGTTTTGAAAGTAACTTCAAGGTAAAGTAACTAGTAATCGGAATACTTTTTACATTAAGTAATCAGTAATGTAATCAGATTACAATTTTCCAGTAGTAGTCAGTAATTTGTAATCTTTTACTTTTTTAAATTAACTTACCCAACACTGTTTGTTATGCATATTTTAGGAAATTGTTTAAAATGACCAGCGTTATCTAAAATTCATCCCAATAATTCTGGATTACACTATTTATGGTCATCAAACATTAAAACTATAAAACATGACAGGTGGAATTATTTTAAACTGGTCAGCACTACTCATATTCAGCTTTCATATATCAGCATTTCACAGTTTATTCATATCAAATAGCCAATATAACTCAGTAAAGCATGGTGTATGGCATTTACAGAGCTTCAATTGTTAGACTGACCTCTTGTCTAATATTATGTGAGCGTGTCTTTGATTTGCCGTGCCGGTCAGGTGTTGCGTTTGTCCCATGGGCGAATCATTCAAGCAGCAGGATTGGTTAGCATGTGTCAGCTATTTTGTAAAATGAAAAACAAGATGGCCTGTAATGAATACTGGCCCTATTCACTGAGGGAAATAAAGTGTGTAAGGTTCACTGCTCTCTTTATGATGGTTTGGAGACCCTCCATTCGTGCCAGCTCATTTCTGACGGGAATCACGGCAAGCTTCTTGCCTTCTGGATAATTGTTTGGAAAGCATTTTTTTGAATGCATGATTTGGTTTGAAGGTGTTGCCTTTTATTGAAATAGTACACAACAGTCAAGCATGCTGAGAAACTTACACAAGCACCCTTGCACCAGACCAGATTCAGCTGCTTATTGGCTGGTGAAACCTGTTATTCGCAAATGGAGTGTGTGTTTATCAATCCACTAAATGCTCCGGCCGTCCCGAAGTCTGTGTGAACTTGCTTCTTCTCAGAGCGGAGATTTGTTTATTAGCAGCTCCCAAGGGACTGTAAACTGTTTCTGTTCTCCCTAAAGTGCGGGACGGGTAAATAATCAAATGGTCATTTATGTAATTTCCCTCATATTTCAGACGCTTTATGGCTTACAGATGTTTTAAAGCCCAAAATAAAAGTTCTGTCATTTATTTATCTTTGCGTCGTTGTAATTCCATAAGAAAGTTGTTTATCTAGCAACTTAAGTGAAGAGGGTTTTTAATCAAATCTGAGAGATGTTTGTCCATAACTTTGATGCTTCAAAGTGTTTTTAAATCCATTAGAATATAATTTAACTCCAGTTCTTCTAAAGACACACACTCGCTTTACATGATTTTATTCATGTATAAACATCGATTAGTGAACCCAGAGCCATTTGAAGGTAAGCTTGCAAGGTTAGTAATTCAAAGGTATACAGGTGTGTACCACATATATATA
>CAIGQZ010032287.1:13319254-13329552 GCA_903798205.1 Danio tinwini | reverse complement strand
AAACTAAGCTCCTGAATAAGCTTGAACAGCATGTGTCTTTCCTGAAAGAGCTTATTTAAGACAAAAAAAATTATAAACTGATAATGCTTACCTCTTAACATGCTTACTGTTAATCTGCTCCTTCAAAATGTCGTCTGATTACTGCCGTTGTTGAGATTCAAATGCAAACATCTCAATCAAATCTACATAATTGAGTGAATTTTCTTAAAATAAAGGTGAAGCCATCTTTCTTCAATTTTATTAGCTTGATTAGTTTCTCAACTTAAGCCTAATAATTGCACTGGATTGCTTAAAAAAATAAGTGAAATTTATCTCTTGTTTTTATTAGCAAAATCTTCTTAATATTTTATAATAAATCCAGAATATAATTTTTTTAAAGACAATATGCACATTATTTTTAATGACCACATTAGGTTTTAATATGGATCCTTTAGGTACAAATGTGTACCTTTAAAAAAGGTACCACACCTGTGACAGCTCTCATACTTTTATTTCTGAGAGTGAAAATAGACAATCTTTATTTTAACATTTTTAAAAATATTTAATTCACATTTTATTTAATACACACACACACACACACACACACACACACACATTTTATTTTTTTTATCAATTATTGTCAACTATTGTCAGCACATCACTCTTTTTTCACATTGTTTTAGATTCACCCATTTTACATATTTCGCCTTATTTTCATTGATGACAGTTCATTTTCTGATTTACCATGGCACATTTCATTTCTGCTGCTGGACGTTGTACCTGCCGGGTCTCGCTTGACCTCTGAGGCATGACTGTGAGTTTGTGAATATGTGCACACAAGGGGCTCTTTTAAAATGCTGGCCCTTTGTGTGCAGTCATGGGAAAGAGTGGATGAAAGGTGGACCAGCAGGGTTTTCTGGGCCAGGGGGAGACGCTGATCGCTAAAGGCCCCTCTACCATGGAGCATGTAATATCCTGGAGCTTCCCTGTCACAGGCCCACCTACATCAACAGAAAGAGCCCCGGAGTGAGCCGTGAACCCTGAAGAACGCATTAAACCCTCCTGCCTGCTTGCTCTGGTCAAAAGGCCATGTTAAAAGCTAAGCAGCCCCGTTTTTTTTTTTTTTTTTGACCAAGCCTTTTGACTTTAAGACATAAAGGAAGCATGGTACCAAAGATGTTGATCACCAAATTACTGACTCCTGCACTCTGGACCTGATTGTAATGCTGTTGACCTCTGATCAGATGATACAGACCTTTACCATAATGAGACTTCTTGCTGGTCTTTGTGATGACTTTAAAGACTATAAGCTCTAAGTATTTGATTGAAGCTTGGCAAGGTCAGTTGTCAGATTTTTAGCGACACTAGAGATTTAATTTAACATTGTTCATATTATCAGTCATGCGTGATTGAGAATCGTTTGAGCTGCAGGAATCATATTCTTTTTGTTCATTTTAATTAATTACAATACTAAATTCTCTCTCTCTCTCTCTCTCTCTCTCTCTCTCTCTTTTATTATTTATTTATTTATTTTTAATTATTATTGAATTTTTTATTATTTAAAATTCATTTGCCCTCTTTAATGCTTTAAATTTCATCTAAAGTTATTTAAGTTATTTTTATTATCTTATACTTTTATAACACTGTTTAATAAATGTGCTTTTTAGCAAATAAAAAAATAATAATTTTTATCCTATACAGTGGTCCCTCGTTATTCGTGGGAGTTGCGTTCTAAAAATAACCTATGATATGTGAAATCCGTGAAGTAGTCAGCTTTATTTTTTACAATCATTATAGATGTTTTAAGGCTGTAAACCCCCTCACTACACATTTTATACACTTTTCTCAGACAGGCATTAACATTTTCACACTTTTCTCTCTTGTTTAAACTCTCTCAAAGTTCAAACTTTCGTAGAAAAATAAGTCCAGTATTATAGAATGAAAACAAAGATCAAAACCTGTTCATAATGCTGTCAGCAAAAGGTTCATGAAGCTTTTTAGCTTTTGTGTGGATAATGTTGGCATCCAGCGTAATTTTCTTTTTCCTGCAGTCACTGATCCACAAAACTAAAGCAGACTCCATCTTTAAGGGGGTTGCACACTGCATTTGAATGCAGTGACAGTTGAAAGTAACACATACCGGACGCGCACATTCGCATGTTATTTAAAATGAAATTATACAGAAGGAGCTCTGTGGTGCGGCAGAAATATGAACAGTGTCCTGAGTCATAGCTGAACACCGCAGACAACCGTCGAATTGCGTCGCCCATGTGCGTACACAGATATAAACCTATGTTTACAATTTTAAAATGCATGCCAATGCATGGCACGTCGTTTGCGACGCTTGCATGCCGCATCTGGTTTGCGATCCCCCTTTACGATGGCTTTGCTGTGAACTTTTACAACGCTTTTTGCATTGTTGGAACTCACACTGCTACTGATCAAATATTTATGCTAATTTGGTAAGCTGAACGCATTCTGTACTGTACAGGAGACATTGATTGACAATGGTCTACAGCCAATCAGTACGCAGAACACAATGTCAAATTGCACGCAAAAAAATCTGCCAAACTGCGAGGCCGCGAAAGTTGAACCGCGTTGTAGCGAGGGACCACGGTATACTGTAATGTTGTAATTTGTAAATTTACACTTTTTTATTAATTAGATTTATTTTTACAATTTTAAAGGGCATCTATGGTAAAAAATCTACTATTTAAGTAGATTCATATTGGGGTGATATAAACACACCCAGTCCTTTTTTTTTCCAATTTAACAACATAAAAACGGTGGACCAATTGGAGCGGTTTTGAGACCAACAGCAACTTGATGTAGAAGTGTGAATGACAGCTGCGTATTAACATGTCTCCGTAGTAATGCCTATAATCATATCAACAAGACAGGACGTGCACAAAGCAACCGGGGATAAAAGGTCTGTTCAGTTTGCTAAGATCATCAGTCATCATCAAATGTGATCAAGAGTGAGTTTTACAAGTTTAAAATGTTTTAAAACAGTGCATGTTTGTAATGAATTACAGCGATTTACTTCAGCTTTACTTTATCAACACAGCCACGTGTCAGAACAATTATAAAAGAAGACGTTTCAATCCCGGTTTGTGGACATTAAATCAGGTTTATTTTGTACATTAATGTAACAGATATCCATACAGCAGTAGATATTAACCTGTATCCTGTCACATTTGCTGTGCAAAAACAGTGCAAAGCTAAACTCGCGCGCTGTCTGTGTGTGTGTGTGTGTGTGTGTGTATGTATCTGTGTGTGTGCGTGAACTTTGTAATAACATTGTGTGTGACTCATGTTTGCAACTCCACAACAAATAAATCAAATGCTCATTGGTAAAGTTCTTACTGTAATATTTCTCACAAACGTTACGTCAGATCTTCTTCCTTCATGTCTGTCTGTTGTCTGAGGCAGCTGATTATGGAGACTGAGGCACACTGACAGGCACATGGGAACGGTGGGCGGGGAGGACTAGCCTTAAAGGCCCAGTACACAAAAACAGCAACAAACTGTTTATAGCTATAAAATACAAACTAGTGAAAGCTATAATAAATAATCTGATGAGTGTTTTGAGCTGAAACTTTACAGACACATTCTGGGGGCACAAAAGATTTATATTAAATCTGGAAAAAGGGGTAAACTAGGTGCCCTTTAATATAAACATTCAAATAATAATCAGAAAAAACAACTAATAATTAATGCCAGCACATCTTTATAAAATTATAAAAATGTCTGGTACTCAGTTTGCTTCTTGTTACATTTATATCACAATTTTACATACATTCTGTGATTTATCATATCGAGGAACTCTGTCCTCCCAGAGAAAAGTAGTCTTGGCTGCTGTACTTATTTGGTAGTTCTGTGTGTTCATGTGTTTACATGTGTGGCCCCTCTTTTCCCACTCCTACACTTGATGAGGCGTCGCCATGCTGGAATGCTGGGTTTCCATGACGCTAATGCGTTCAAAATGTGCCAGTGACTCTGAGAATCTTGCAGGGTGGTTTTTTTATTTCCCCTCCAAAAAAAACATGCGTCCCTCAGGTCTCAACCCAGGTGGATCCAGGAAAAAAGATACCAACTTCCCCCTTCCCTAGCTCTCCTTTACCCTGTTTAGTTCCCAGATTTATTATTCAATAAATGCCTCATGCTGGAGACCCAAAAGGAGACAGTCCTACTGTTTGCAAATGGCCCCCAGAGACAAAAGGAAGGTTCCCTAATCAGAAGGGCTTTTCTTGTCCTGCTGAAAGCTCGCTCTTGGTTAAACAAGGTTTCCCGTCAACACCAGTGAGGGGTCTTTTCCCTGCTATACCAATCTGTTGGTGAGTGATCGCGTTTGGCCTCGATGACAACAAACTTGCTGCTATTGTAACCATCCCAAACAGGGAACTGTAGGAGTTAAAAATGCCCTACACAATACTTACACAATTCATTTAAGTGATCAAAATAATGCAAATGTGAGTATAACAATGTACATATCAAATATGGTTTGGAACAAATGAGTGGTTTAATACAAATGTATATTTGTGTCTGCCAGTAGCTGCCACACCATGTGAAAGACTTACAGCACATGTAGTTACATAAAAACGTGCATCACAGAAACCAAATAAAGAAGACATGCTGTTTTTTTATCAAAACTGTGTTACTATATCGGCGCCAATAGACTAGTGGGCAGAATTTTGAGTCCCTCAAGCCATGTTAAGAATAAAAATAAACATTGTTTATGTTTTCCCGATTCTTCTTGAGGTGGCGTGATGGGTAGCGCTGTTGCCTCACAGCAAGAAGGCCGCTGGTTCGAGACTCGGCTGGGTCAGTTGGCATTTCTGTGTGGAGTTTGCATGTTCACCCTGTGTTCGTGTGGGTTTCCTTCGGGTGCTCCGGTTTCCCTCACAAGTCCAAAGACGTGTGATATAGGTGAATTGGATAAGCTAAATTGTCCGTAGTGTATGTGTGTGAATGAGAGTGTATGGGTGTTTCCCAGTGATTGGTTGCAGCTGGAAGGGCATCTGCTGTGGAAAACATAAGCTGCATAAGTTGGTGGTTCATTTCACTGTGGTAACCCCTGTTTAATAAAGGGACTAAGCCGAAAAGAAAATGAGTGAATGATCTTCTTGATGTTTTCAGGTTAATACATTCAGACTTACTTTTAGTCATTTGTCCAAAGCAACTTACTGTTAAGTAGACATTCAGCAAATCAACACAAATAGGCAGTACACACAGCAAGAGCTAATTATACAAAGGAACCTTATTGCGCAGAGAATTAAGGAAGAGTTTTTTTTGGAGAGAAGTGTGACGAGTGTTTCTACAGGTGGTTTATTTTTCTTCATTTACATTGTTAAAATCAACACAGAATCATTGTTACTATGTACCCCATATACATTTTAGAAGAGTACGAATTATGTAGCCAGTGCTATGAATGGCTGCAATTTGTCTTTAAAACAAACACTATGGGGCGGTATGACCCCACCGACGGCTTCTGTTTTTTACGTGCTACCAGCTGACAGCTTACTTCAGTGTGGACGGCTTTCCCGCTGTTTGCCCGATTCGAGTCAGGCGAGAACGGTTCCAGAAAGCAGGTAAAACCAAAACAACATGCAAAAAATAAAATAAACAAGTTAATAACAGGGTGAGAATGTGGTTAAGATCTAAAAACGTGGTAAAAATCAGGTAGCCACAAGGGCTTTTCTTTTTTTTTGGATTGCTTTTGAAAACACTATTGGTTGGGTTTAGGGTGGGTGGGGATATCAGTTGCTCAGTCAGTCAGTCAGTCAGTCAGTTGACAGCAGCCTCTGGTGGATTTGAGAAAATAAAAACTGCAAATAAAGTACCTTCTGGGATGTATTTCACGCTGTCCAGAAATGTATACAGGGGTACGTATCAATAATGAGCAATCATATATAGATCAATAATAATTTGTTTTATGCAACAATAAAACATGACTGTTCACTTTCACAGGTTTCTTTTGCCTGAAATAATATAAAATGTATGTTTGTTGTTATAAAAAATCATATTACAGATCTGATATTGAAGATCCAACACAATCTCATAGCAAATTCATAACAATTTGTTATTTAATAGCTAATTATAATTAATTTGTTTGTTGTCATACATTTTATTATGATCTGCTCTTTCACCAATGAGAGTTGAGTTTAGGGGTGGGGTTTAGGGGCACGCCTTCTTTTAAAAAATGAACATTTTCATGCAAATTAAATCATATTATGAAATTGTATGAATTAATCACTTTTCCACCGATACATAAAATAATTATGTGTTCTTGTGAGATCAAACAGGAATACGGCATTATTTAGCATGTTTCTACATATCACATTCCTTTCCTTCCCGCTGTTCCACAGCTCGGTTGTGCTAATTGGTTGTTTTTTTAGGATCGGCTCAAATGAGCATGGAGCCATTTAAAAAGTTTGATAGCTCTGGGTCTTGTGGCCTCTATTCTCTCTGCTTAGCCTCACCGAGAAGAACTGAACCCCCCTTTTCTTTTGGGATGCGTGACCGTGTGTGCATGTGAATGGAGGTCCTATGTGTGGGGATGGGGCCGCGCTTTGTGCTTGTGTTATTGTCATTCGAAATGTAATGTCTTTTAGAAAAAGGTTTTTAATTTGACCTCCGCCAATTAAGAGATTTAGGCTCAGGCTGGCTGGCGGTCACCTTTGACCCACCTGCTTATTATACTCGCCGTCTTCACATCATGGTGTGAAATCGTCTCGTGGTCCTTCTGTTTTGTGGTATTTCTCACAGATTGTTTTTCTTAACGAGTAATGCCAAACTTTTTGAACATAGCACTTGCATTTATTTTAGAAGAAATGTAAGAGAAAGCTTAAAGGCATCATTTACGTACCCTTGACTTATTTCAAACCATTTTGATTTTGAACACAAAAGAAGATATTTTGAAGAATGTTAAAAACCTGTAGCCATTTACTTCAAACCGGGACTTCAACCCAGGCTCATTATGATTACGTACCTCTATATATACTTCCGGTCAAACGTTTGTGGTTGGGTTTTTTTTTAAAGATTTTTTATTATTATTCTGTTCATCAAAGCGGCCTTTATTAAATGTAAAAACTAATTTGTTAAATTGTTTAATACTTATTTATTAAATGTTTATTTGTGTTATTACTATAACCATTAATAATAATAATAATAATAATAATAATAATAACAATAATAATTAATATTAGAGTGATTTCATTAAATTATAAACTACTTTTGAACAGTTATTTTATAGTGCAATAACATTTCACAATTTTACAATTTGTACTGTATTTTTGATTGAATAAATGCAGCCTTGGTGAGCAGGATAAGCTTATTTTAAAACTTTTTACAATCCTACTGACCCTAAACTTTCAACCGGTAGTGTACATTTCTGGAGGGTGCCAAACACTCTGGTGTACATTTCTGGAGGGTGTTTTTTTTTTTTGCAGTTTTCCTTTTTTGTGAATCCGCTTTTTGAAAATTCTCATGCATACCATTTGCGCCTGCTCTTCTCGAGTAAATCCACCAGAGGCTGCTGTCGACTGACTGACTAACCGACCGTGCGACCAAACGATATCCCCACCCACCCCTTCCCTAAACCAAACAGATAGTCTTAAAAATCACAGACTGACCAGCGATCACCCACCTCCCTAAACCCAACCGACAGTGTAAAAGCAATCCAGAAAAAGAAAAGCCACTTTTTCAGATTTTACCACATTCTCACCCTGTTATTTACTTGTTTGTTTTATTTTTTGGCTTTTGTTTTTGTTTTACTGGAACCATTCTTTGCCGGAGTTGAACGCAGTCATTGTGGTCAACTCCTCACAACTTCCTCTGACATATAGCGAGCCACTGGGCAAACTGGTAACAGTGGGAAAGCTGTCCACACGGAGGTAAGTGGTCAGCTGGTAAGTGTGAAAATGAACATCGTCATACCGCCCCGTAGTGTTCATTTTAAAGACATACCTCTGGATACATAATTTGCAATCTCCAGAAATGTATATAGGGCTACGTTTTCAGAATGAGCCTATGTTGATTTACTTCCATAGTAGGAAAAACACATACTACACACATACTACAGAAATAAAGGTACGCGAGGTGTCACTGGGGTGGTACCTTTTCAAAAGATACACATTTGTACTTAAAGGGTCCATATTGGTACCTCAAAAGTATATATTAGTACCTAAAAATTTTAAGAGGAACATTTTTGTATTTTTAGGCACTAATATGTACTTTTAAGTTATTAATATGGACCCTTTAGGTACAAATGTGTACCATTTGAAAAGGTACCACCCCAGTGACAGCTCGCGTATCTTTTATTCTGAGAGTGTATGAAAGTCAATGGTTACAGGTTTCCAGCTTCCTTTGTGTTTGACAGACCAAACAAAAGTCAAACTGGTTTGGAACACATCAAACACAAGTGCAAAAAAGGATGACAGAATTTTAATTTTAATCTTCTTAATAGTAGAGAACCTTCTTGGCCACGGGTTTATGTGACTTGTTTGGCAGTTCCAACAACAAAGGGATTAAGATTATAATTAGTCAGCTGGTTAGTCTCATACTTAACACTAAGATTCTGAATTTGTGTCATTACGATCAATGTGTTTTGTATTTCCATTATTGGGTGTTTCTTTGAGTCATGGTGTATATATGAAACTGCTGGCAGGTGTGTTTGTGGTGGGGTTGATCGCTTGTGGATTTCCTTCAATGGTCTTTCCAATGGCCAAACTTGATCTGATGTTCTCACTAAGACTGTTGACGCGTACATGTTTGTTGATGTTGATAAGATCATTGAAAATCGGAGCGTAGGGGTGGCCTGCCTGTTTATTTTGAGAATCCGTTTGACTTTGCTTTTGTTAAGGGAGGAAGGTAAGCTCTCTGTGTTTTCGTTTAGATAGAGGTAATTTAATTGATCACCTTTTTTTTCATAGTAGATCCTTTTCTCTTTGTTACAATATACAATACATTTAAGTAGGGTTGTGGCATAGGCCAATATATATTAAAAAGATGAAATAAGAAGTCATATCATTTCATATGAACGTGTATCGTTTATTTTATGGTGTTGCACATATGTTGTTTATGGTAATATTTTTTTCATTCTTTGGATGACCGCAATCATTAATAACAGCATATTGATAAAGTTGCAAGCGTGAAAGTACAATGTTTAGCTGTATTTTATGTGTTTTATATTTCATTAATATTTATTTTAGATTTCTACATAATCAAACATTTGCCGTGAAGTTCTAATTAAATTGAGAAAAAATATTATATATGAATGAATACTTAATACAGTATATACTTTAAAATAATTGTTTTTTTTTTCTCAATGCACTCTCAGAATTAAAGGTACAAAATCTGTCATTGTGCTGTTACCTTTTCAAACAGTACACTTTTGTACATTACAGCTGCACATTAGTACTTTTAGGGTTCACTTGTGTATCTTTAACGTTCACTTTAACTTGTACACTCTAACACACTCCAAAAAATATATATTTTTTACTTGTTCAAACTACTTGATTAAAATGAGCCAAAACAACACAATTTTTTAGATTTCATTGGGACAACTTAACTTTTTATGTTCAATCCACAGAAATTTGTTAAAAGTGTTAAGTTAACTTAATCAATTTGTATTGGGACAACATGAATGAATTGTGTGGAACCCTGCTTTTTTTTTTTTTTTACAGTGTACACTGTTGTTGTTAACTATTATTACAAACATAGTTTGTTGATTTGACGTTTTCCAAATGCATCGTTTCAACGAACATTCGCAAACTGCATCGCAAACTTGTACACTTGTAACTACACATCTAGAGCTGTAATTAAGCATAGTTCCTGGCTGTGTTTTATTCACAGTGATCCCCCCTATGTCCTATTCCTTTCAAATATTCTAACATTTAAACTCGGAATGATTAAAAAAAACATGAAAGTCATCTCTCTCAGGTTTAATTTACTTTCAAAGTATTTTTACAGTTCAGTTTTAGCGATCTTCATATTGAAAATTGTGCTCCCTTCGTAGTGCACTTTGAAAACAATTATGCCATTTTGAACGCAGCCGTGGCTCATGACGGAAGCTATAGGTGACCTGTTATTTAAGAGCAAAATATACATTATGTCTCCAAAGACTGTGAAAACAAAAATATATAGCATACGTTAATGCTTTTCAATTATAATAGGGTATTTATTAAGAAATGTATCTACTGTATATGACATGGGCCTGTTGGTTAGAAGATTTCTGCAATAAAATAAAAAATAAATAAACATTATCCTATTTAATAATAATAATAATAATAATAATAATAATAATAATAATAATAATA
>CAIGQZ010032287.1:13293868-13317553 GCA_903798205.1 Danio tinwini | reverse complement strand
TTTAATTTAATTTAATTTAATTTAATTTAATTTAATTTAATTTAATTTAATTTAATTTAATTTAATTTAATTTAATTTAATTTAATTTAATTTAATTTAATTTAATTTAATTTTACTTTGTTTTGTTTTATTTAATTTAATTTAATTTAATTTTATGCAGTTCATTCTGTTGTAGTGACCCATAATAAAGCAGGGAGTAAGACAAAGGAAATGTTTTTATTTATTTTTTTAAATTCTGCTGTAGTGACCCATGATAAAGCAGGGAGTAATTAAATTAAATTTCATTTCATTTCATTTCATTTCATGCAATTCATTCTGCTTTAAAAATTAAATAAAGCATTTTAATATATCAACATTTCCTAATTTAAACTACTGCGTACTCTTCTTTTTATTTTTTATATTATATTAATATGTTCATATAGTATATTTAATACTGTAAAATATCATGTAATTGTGCCTTAACTGGATTGTAGCATACAAACACTTTATTTACTTAAATCTTTGGCATGCTGTTATTTAAAAAAAGAAAGAAAATAAGGTTTCTTATATTACTGACCATTCACTGGTTTTAATTGCCACAACATGAAAATAATAATCTGCCAAAAAACTTCAATATATCGGTGCATAGCTAACATAATGAAAAAATAGTTTTCCTGTGACTCCTCTTATGTAACTATAATGCAGTCAGACATTGTTGACCCCAGAGAGCAACTGTCATTTCCATGTTAGTCACCATCTACGGCAGCATTAGTTCCACTGCGGGCTCTTTTTGTTGCTTTTACGGAAAAGAGATGGAGCGAAAAAGAGGGTAGAGGGGGTAAAGTCTCCCTGATCCCCTTTTCCATGCACTGGGTAATCCAGAGGCCACTGTCAGCACAATTGTGGCTTTGATAGACGGGAGAGGGTGCGAATGAACATGGGTCCCCTGAAAGTGTTTATGGGTAAGTGAGTGTGTGGGTATTTGTTTGTGTGCAAATCTGAAGGGGGGGGGGGGTGAAATGCACTTTTGGTTGGATTATACCATGCGTGCTTGGACTGAGCAGACAGCAAACAGAAATTACAGAATGAAAGCAGAAATTGTCATCTTAAGCACTGAATCAGTCTGAGGAAATGAGATTTGATAGTATAGATGTAGTGATCAGACAGGTTCGTGCCATTGTGATGCCGCAGACCACCAGTACTTAATCTAAACAAAAGATTCATTCAGAATTAATGTAAGCTCTTCCTCTTTCAGGCTGTTTTAAGTGTATGATGACGTGTTTGTTGGCATTGGGTGTCTGATTAACACATGAGAACTATTGTTGTATTGTTAAAGCTGAACGTAGATGTCTGGTATTTGCACTTATCGCTATTTGTCTCTGTCCTTTCTGTGTCCTGTGTTTAGAACATTTTTTATCTCCCTAATATTAGTGGTAATTCGCGAAAACGCAGGCGATTTCTGTGTAATTTTCTTTGACTGTTGGAGACATGAATAATAGCCAAAATTATTTATTGCAATTATTTATTGTAAGTTTTCAGACTTACAGTGGGGGAAATAAGTATTGAACATGCCATGTCTTTTTCCAGATTGAACCAGATTTTGGTAAAAACCCAAACAATACAAACATAATAACAAAACAAAAAAAAAACGTATAAATTAGTTTTGTTTGACAACAATGAAATGACACTGAACTACTAAGGAGAAAGTACTGAACTACTAAAATGTATTTAATACTTTATACAAAAGGCTTTTTTGGTGATGGCAGCTTAAAGACGTCATTCTCATGTGGAGAATGATGTCACATAAATTGCTCGGGTGTGAAACTTCATCAGAGGTATAAAAATCTTGATGGTTCTGTGGGTCTCGTCTATCATATCTGATCTATATTTTCTATTTTCTATTGGATTCAAGCCAGGTGATTGGCTGGGCCATTCTACAGCTTGATTTTCTTTCTCTGAAAGCATTTGAGAGTTTCCTTGGCTGTGTTTTGGATCATTGTCTTGCTGAAATGTCCACTCTGGTTTCATCTTCGTCATTCTGGTAATGTAGATGTTGGACTGAAGCAGCTGATATTGATTTACACTGATAAAGGGCAGAGGGATGCTGAAGAACTACTGTGAGATTTCAGCTGCTGTCTGGTCTTTCACTGCCTTTCTACATCTCCCTTTCTTCATGTTTACAATACTTCGTCCCTGTGTCATTTCATTTTATTACACATAATTGAATTTGTAAACTAATTAGTTTCATTTTTTTCATATATACGTTTTGTTGGTTGTTACCAACATCTGGTGAAAATTTCAAGTCTACGGCACCTTTAGAAACATGTTTTCTGAGTATTTCCCTTACTGTATAAGTTTAAATGGTCGGCTATGAAAGGATGGGATGGACTCTTTTTACTAGTAAGCAGAACACCATATCAATGACCTTGCAACCTTGCAACATTGCTACCACTTAAAAAAATTTAAATAGTAACCACCACAACACACAGCAATGCCCTGGAATCCATTAATAATATCCTTACTACAACCTGAAAAAACTCTTTAGCAACTACTATAGACACTCTTGCCATGCAAACTATATTTGTGATGAACTTGATAGTAAGACCCTAGAAAATATCCCAAACACCCTGCCAATGCCCTAGCCACAACAGATCATTTTAGTATCAATCAATCAATCAATCTATCAATCAATCAATCAATCAATAAATATCATAGTAAAATTGAAATTAGTAGCCAGCACCCTAGCAATCACTCTCAACATTTTGACAATGCCCTACCAACCACCTACCTGGCAATGCCCTAGCAACATCCCAGCAACACACTACAGTACAAATTGCCCAAAACACTCTAGCAACACCTTAGCAACAACACAGAACATTCTAGCAATCACACAGCAGTGCCTTGAATCTAGATTTGTGGAACCTAAGACTCCCTAGCTAGACCCTAGATCAGGGATGCCCAAACTCAGTCCTGGAGGGCCGGTGTCCTGCATAGTTTGGCTCCAACCTCCTGCCCTAGACACTCTTGTTCAACTTACTTATTTAAAATGAGCAGAATCAACACAAATTCTTGAGTTTTTTTTGGGGACAACTTAATTGTTTTATGTTCAATCCACTTAAATTTGTAAATACAATTAAGTTATCATAATGCTGTGTTCACACCAGATGAGGCACGCGCAGATAAATCGCACTATTCGCATGTAAATAGACGCGTGAACATTTTAAGTTTACTTGCTTCATTTGCACATCAACAATAGACACCAATTCGCGTCACGGGCTGGGCTCCTGTCTGCTCGGTGACTCTAGCTTTGATGCTAAATGGCCAACATGGATTTTATTGAGAGAATAGCTGTGCTTTATGTGCTTTATGAAGGCTGAAAAACAGCGTAGGTTCCTTTGGTGTCATGTCTGAGTCCACTGGTGCACTCAGCTCTGTGCACTCAAAAACTGTACCTGGATCATGGAGTCTTTCAGCTGTGCTTCAGACTGAGCCGAGCCCAGCTTAATGAGCTGTTATCAGGTGTCGGCAAGAGGATTTCCTCTCGGGACACCAACAACAGGTGCTACATCATAATCACCTGATTGGCTAACACGGCACAAATTTCTCAGAAGTTTTTCAATTCGCGATTTGCACATTAATTGCATCAAATGCGGGAAACGATCAACGTGCTTATCGTGTCGCAGGGTGTCTATTCACATCTTTGCATTGATTTAACATGTAAATCACTCATGCTTGATGCTTCATCTGTGCCTGGTGTGAACCAAGTTTGTGTTGGGACAACATTAAGGAATTGCGTGGAACTTAGAATTTTTTTACAGAACACCCTACCTATGCCCTAGTGTAACTTAGATGATTCTAGTATGATTCTAGTGACCTAACCACCCCTCTAAACATTTTGTCAATACCCTACCAACCACCTAGCAATGCCCTAGCAAGTAGTCTGTACATCCTACCAACAACCTACTGTACAAATTACACAAAACACTCTAGTACAGGGGCGTCCGAACTCTGTCCTGGAGGGCCAGTTTCCTGCTGAGTTTAGCTCCAACTTGCTTCAACACACCTGCCAGGAAGTTTCCAGTATATCTATTAAAAGCTTGATTAGCTGGTTCAGGTGTGTTTGATTAGGGTTGAAGCTAAACTTTCCAGGACACTGGCCCTCCAGGACCGAATTTGGACATCCCTGCTCTAGTAACACCTCTCAGAACACCCTAGCAACCACACAGCAGTACCATGGAAACTATATTGTGAAAATCCAGAACACCCTGCCAATAACCTAGCAACAGTTCAGAACACTCAAACAATGCCCTAGCAACTACAGTACATCACAATGCTCTAGCAACCACTAAGAACACCCTAGCAACACCTTGAAATCCATTCAGAACACCCCAGGAACCATATAACTTTGGCATCATGGTGGCAACTTGTTGAGCAATCAAGGATCAAAGTTTCTTCAGTTAATGTAAAAATGTAGCTTGGTTTAGTTTGTTATTTTTTATCCATGACTGAAATTGTTCCATCTATGCGTTTCAGATCACCAGGACTGTATGCATCAGGTAGTTCACGAGCGTCTGGGAGAGCTGCTGCGTGTATTAAAAGCAGTGATTTCCAAACACCACTCCCTGAATTCAGTGGAGATCCTCAGCGCAGCAGGGACCCTCATCGCAAAGGTCAAAGGTAAAGCCTTGTCTCACTCACCACCTTCAGCTTTATATGACACAGTGCAGAGGAATGAAGGAGAAACATTGACTTCACATATCCTGGTCTTCAAACTCCCTCTAACATGCCTCCCACTGACATTTAGCACTCCGGATCGCTCTAAATGATCTCATATCACTAGTGGTGGAAAGCGACCAAGTATTTTTCTTTATTGTACTTAAGTAAGTTTTATAAGGATGTGTACTTTATCTAAATATTTTTGTATTGGAAATCTTTTTTCTTCACTACATACACTTAAAAATGACTTTTACTGCTTGTTCAAACTGCTTATTTAAATCAGATATAAATAAGTATAGTTAAAACCGATATAGTTTTGAATGGGGAAAGTGTAAAGGTCGATATGGTGAATGAAGCCCCGCCTACTAGTACAGGAGCCAATCATCGATTACTATAGACTGACGTTTCTCCGGGGGACCAAATGTGTACTTATACAACAGTTTGGTGGTCAACAAACACACTAGAATCTCAGTGAATACTTGCTTCACAGACACAAGAAATATACCCACATGAAGCTTGACATCTGTACTTTTAAATGAACCAAGTGCACTTAAAAACAAAAGTTTTTTGGTTTTGCAATCTGTATGAAAGGAACGCGAGGTACAGTCCGTCCTGTCAAACACAGATCACATGATGGCAGCAACTGCTCAAACACCCACAAACGTGTAAACAAAGAGTCGCTGTCAATTCTGGAGGAGATTCACCATCAAGACCAAGTTGTGGATTACTTCAGAAGAGCAGCGCGATCAGATGAAGGATTATCCAGAGTATGATAATGTGTAAATGAGGTATAAATGAGGTTGGTGTCGTGATCTCCTTCCTTTCGAGTGTGCAAGCGCATTAGCTTGGGCAACCTGAAAATATGCCGATTTTGTTTAATTCGGATGTTTAAAAATGAAACTTATGACACAGATGTTGCTTAATTTCATTGGTGATTTCAAATATGTAATGTAATCATAAGCTTGGCAAACAGTTTTGGAGAATGTATTGTTTCCCCAATCAGACAGAATGCCCAAGCATACTGCCCGAGATGCATTTGAAAAATTGCGAAATGTGACTTGCCTTAAAGGGACTTTGTATAAATTGAGTTAAAACAACACAACTCTTAAGGGTTTTTTATGGGACAACTTAATCATTTTACGTTCAATCTACTTCAATTTGTAAAAAAGATTGTTAACTTAATTTATTTGTGTTGGGACAACATGAAGGAATTGTGTGGAACCCTGCATTTTTTACAGTGTACTTTTTACTGCACTACATTTCATAAATATGTGGTGTCTTTTTCATGAATGACATGAATCTTGTCAGTTAACCTGTTAAAGTGGTTCACCACGTGGACTGCATATTTAATTTGTGAACTTGACAGATCCAATTGTGCATCTGTTCACAAGTGAGAAATTCACTTATTCAAATGATTCACAAATAATACAGTTTGGGGCCGATCACACCAAATTGATTTTTTTGCATTGAAAGACGCCTATTTTGAAGGATTTACTAAAGGCCACAAGCATTTTACATGCTGCTTATGTGCCCTGCAAGCCTCACATTTTAACCGCCTGCTGTGCTTTGTTTTTTTACCATTACGCGCCGTGCGCTCACAGTTGAAAAAAGTCAACTCTGAGCAGAAAAAGCGTGTTTTGTTTGTTTCATTCTCCAATTAAACCAAAGCAGAGTCGCGGACGCCTGTGAGATATTTGGCGTGCTAAATATCTGGAGCTGTCGGACATTTAAATCATGTTGTGTGAAATGTTGTCTGATTGAAAATAACATCCACGATCACCTACAGCCAATGAGAGAGCAGCATTCACCAGTATGGGTGAAGCATGGAAAGTTGGGGGAGAAGTTCATTCATTCATTTATTTTCTTGTCAGCTTATTCCCTTTATTAATCCGGGGTCGCCACAGCAGAATGAACCACCAGCTTTTAACTTCTCCTGCGGCGACGCAGTGGCGCAGTCGGGGGTGCTGTCGCCTCACAGCAAGAATGTCACTGGGTCGCAGGTTCGAACCTCGGCTGGACTGGGTCAGTTGGCGTTTCTGTGTGGAGTTTGCATGTTCTCCCTGCGTTCGCGTGGGTTTTCTCAGGGTGCTCTGGTTTCCCCCACAGTCCAAAGACATGCAGTACAGGTAAATTGGGTAGGCCAAATTGTCTGTAGTGTATGAGTGTGAATGAGTGTGCATAGATGTTTTCCAAAGATGGACTGCGGCTGGAAGGGCATCCGCTGCGTAAAACAAATGCTGGATAAGTTGGAGGTTCATTCTGCTGTGGCGACCCCAGATTAATAGAAAGGACTAAGCCAAAAAGAAAATGAATGAATGAATGAACATAAAACAATTAAGTTCCCCCAATAACAAGAATTGTGTCAACTGAGCTCATTTTAAATAAGTAGTTTGAACAAGTTGCATGTTTTGAGTGTGTTTGAGGCTCACTGTATACCATTTATCTTTACATATACTGAAATATTATTATTTAGCTGTGCCTTAGTAGATTCAGATTTTCATTATATGACACCTTTATTTCTTAGGTACATAAAAAAATTTAAAATGAGGTCTTTACTAATTAAGTAATATTTTATATTTTATTATGAAATCTGTACGTTCAACTAAAATGGTTTGATCAACCAACTGTTGCAAAAGACGATTTTTCCAGCAGGACTCAGATCAGAATCAGATCCCGCAAAAAGAGACATCTTTGTTCCTTGAGCTTCTTACAGGGCTGACATTAGAAAAGCAGAACAAAGCACGCCTGCAAGTGTGTTTGTGTGTGTGCATGTACGTGTGGGGGCAAACGCTTGCTCAGAATACAATGTCCTTGTCAGAGTAGAGGAATCCTGTTTCACTTGGGTCCACCGTGAGAGATTAGCATCTCCATGCATGGCGATGCTTCACTTGGCTTGCGGACAAGAATCTCAGAAGTATCTGCATAGGATCTAATAAACGTCCTTCTGTAAGTGTTTTGCTTAGTTTAATATCTAAATCACTTATGTTGTTTAGGTGTTGCTTGAGTGTACACACTTTTTAACCCTATTGTCATTGCATTGACTGCATTTTGTCGTTTTTAACCTCTGAGTTGTCCAGATTTTCAATGTTGAAATGGCTGTGGGTTAACACTTGTTAACACAAACAGGAGGAGAACTTGGTAAATGTTGAGTCCTGGATTTTTGTGTGTTCACTTGCACTCTGCACTGTTATTGGGAACTGAAGCTAAATGCTTAGCTTTGTTTTGACAATTGGGCTCATAGCGGGTCATGTGATGTTTCTGTATAAACACAAGGCCAAACCTTTTGGTTTCCTCTTTCTAAAAAGTTATGTAGCTGTGCGGTTTGGCAGTTTTCTCAGTGTAATTCAGTGCTGTTTTCTCGAATATGGTTTTTTGTCAAGGTTTAAAATCATTCATTCATTCATTCATTTTCCTTTGGCTTAGCCCCCTATTCATCAGGGGTCGCCACAGGGGAATGAACCGCCAACTTATCCAGCATTTGTTTTACAAAGTGTATGCCCTTCCAGCTGGAACCCAGTAAGGGTTTAATGTGTGTAAAACATTTTTGTGCATGTTCATACTACTGAAATGTATTGATAGCAGACCCCCTAGTTTTTTGCAAAATCATCAAAAAGTCTCAAGTTTTTGCGATCTTGCAAAATTATTCATTAAATGCAAAATAATCACCAAAAATTTTAATAATCTCATAAACATCCAATTCCAAACCATATAATCAAATTATATTTATTTCAGTTTGCGAAGAATTGTTTTACATGACTTACAGACGTTGCATACGCAGCGCATGTGATGTAATTGAGTGTCTCTTGAAAAATGCATCTCACCTGTGCACTCACAATCATTACATTACACGGGATGGGGGCGTGGAGGCGTTTTCAGCTTGTGCAATAAGCAGACGCAGATGAAGCGCTAGTGATTTACATGTGAAGTCATAGCAAAGATGAGATATAGACATTTTGTGGCGCGATATGGACATTCTGTGCATTTGACACACTTAAGACTGTAAAAGAAAGTTGGAGCAAACAGAGCAATGGAACAGACAGGTGGAGATGAGATAGGTTTAAGGGTGATGGCTGCTGGACGTGACCGAATTGAAAGACATTTTTGTGCTTTACGTGTATGGTTGGTATTATGATGTGCGTCAAATCGATAAATTATTTTGTTTAACTCTCCCTGTAGTTAACGAGAGAAAACGATTCCCTGCCATTGACGAGTTTTACGGCAATCCGTGTTTTTGGTGTATTACAGTAGGAGAAACCCTAACCTAAAGCTTGTCCTATTTGTGACATGAAGTTAGATGCTCCAGGGAGTGAAATCTAAAAGAAAGTGAGATCGTAGATAAAAATAAGACTAATACAACCTTCCTTTGACTTAATCCCTACCATTTTAAATCTTGTCTTGACAAGAGACCGAAATTAAAAAAGCTTTATATTTATGATTTGTGTCATTGTCATTGTTTCAGATTGCACACCTAACATAGGCTACCTAACATGCTAAATGTGTATAATTTTTTACATTTATATCTATATTTTTAATAGCAAAATTGTCAGCAAATTTCTGGGAATTAGCGCCACAAAATCATTTTTATCCTTTTGTCATTTTTATCGCAAAAAAAATCACAAAAAAGTTGTGAAAATCTAGGTCTGTATTGCCTTTTAAACAATTAAATTTATACGAATGAGGATCCATTGAGGTAATATCAATATCAAAACATTCAATTCATTGATTTCCTCACTTAATTTGTTTCCTTTATTATAATAAAAACATAATTAAAAAAAATATATTATTATATTGTAAATTAAATGATTTTATTATGATTTTATTTAATTTACACATATTTTTTGTGGGGTGACATGGTGGCGCAGTGGTTAGCATTGTCACATCACAACAGGAAGGTCGCTGGTTCGAGTCCCAGCTGGGTCAGTTGGCATGTCTGTGTGGAGTTTGCATGTTCTCCCTGTGTTCGGGTGGGTTTCCTCCGGGTGCTCTGGTTTCCCCAACAGTCCAAAGACATGCAGTCAGTCCACTAAAGGTGAATTAAATTAATTAAATTAACCGTATTGTTTGTGTAACTGAGTGTGTATGTATGTTTCCCAGTACTGGGTTGCAGCTGGAAGGGCATCCACTGTGTAAAACATATGCTGGATAAGTTGGCGGTTCATTCCGCTGTGGTGACCCTGATGAATAAAGGGACTAAGCCAGAAGAAAATGAATGAATGAATCAATGAATCAATATTTTCTGTGCTTTGAAGTAGGACTGCACATTATATCATTTCAGCATCGATATCGCAATGTGCACATCCGCAATAGTCACATAGCAGGATCTGCAATGTTGAGTTAGGATTGTATAGTTTAGGATTATATTTATTATTATATTGGAATCATAAAGCCACAGTTCAAAACACATGACATTTATGGAGTTACTGCAGAATTTACTCTTAAAATAGAGTAAAAGTTTATCGTTTGCACATGTTTTTAAGCACTAAGAGCATTCAGACACTATTTAATAGAAAATAATGTTATTGAACTGTTTAAAGATTAAAGTCTTTGCAGTGTTATTTTAAGTTCTAAGGCTCTTTTTATTTCTGTACCTGCACTGTAAAACCCAACAGTCAACTTTATCAAATGAATTGAGTGTCATTAACTCAAAAATTACTTCAAGTTAATTCTACTCATTTGAAAAGAGTTTTGAACTCAGTGTTGAAGGTAATGCGTTAATTAAATACCTCATTACTTTAACTTAAATTGAGTTCACAGTACTCATATAGATTAGTTTTTAACTCAAATGGTTTGTTGCAATCGGTTTCCTCAAATGGTTTGAGATACCTTAACTTTTTGGGTTTTACAGTGTGAATATGATTTGACTATACCCTGAAAAGCATTAAGCACTTTTTTATTTCACTCTTATATTTGCATATTACATTTCGTGCATGATTTATTCCCCTACAAAATTATGCCAGTCGATTGAAAATTAATACATTTTCCAAATAGGGCTATTCAATTCATCTGGTGAAATTGTATTTATATAACAATATATATCACAGAAGCACAAAATATCGCAATGTCAGATTTTTTTTAACATTGTGTAACCCTACTTTGAAGTCTTTTTTTCTTAGTCTTTTTTAAATTTAATTTTGATTAATTTTCTCAATAATTCATTGATTAACTTGTAAAAACAAATGACCTGGACATTTAAAACTGATATTAAAAAACTGTAATTATGGATTTAATTTGTAAAAAGTATTTGTGTTTAAAGGTGCAGTATGTAAGTTTGACAACCCAGTGGTTGAACTAGGTATTGCATTCTTGGATCAAATCGAACGCAAGCACAGATTGGCAGATTAACAACCAACAGAATCGACTCTGACGATTGACCCTAAAGGCTGATTTAAATCGGGTTTTACATTAAAGCAACTGCACGCAATAGAAGGAATATTTTTCATATTAAGAGGAGTTTTTGTTCTAACCAACACCTCGAATTGATATTTTAGAAACAGGATAGTTCACCTCAGATCTTAAAAAATAAAATAAACCATTTGAAATTGAACTTTAGAGCTGTGACTCAAAACCAACACATATCAGTGATTCAGCATGTACATATTATAATGTTAAAAAGGTTTAATATGTATTAATTAGTGAGTGCATATTCTGTGCTTCTCAATGGCTGTATTTAAATTTCTGTTGTGTTTCTCGATCTCAACACGTACCATGTTGTTAGGATACGTGGTTACAATGTAACCTGCTCACCTAATGTTTACGTTTGTAATATTAATATAGTTTGCTAATTAATAACCTTATGTGTAACTGAATCTGTTTGAACAATGTAAACATGAATCTGCATCTCATATCGGAGTCTCCTACTGTCCACCGAAGGTCACATTTTGGTTACGGATGCATGCTTAGGAGCCTTTCTGAATGAATAAATGAAAGAAAGAAAGAAAGAAAGAAAGAATGAATGAATGAATGAATGAATGAATGAATGAATGAATGAAATAGCCAAGGCAACCCGGGCTGCTGAAATATAATTAGCTAAACTGGCATTGGGCAGGTTAAAAAAAACAAAACAAAGACAGACATTACGACATGGAACAAACATTTTCAAAGCAGAATATCTTCTATATGACTTCAGCATTGTTTTTCAAATAAACAAGAATGTTCACTTAGCATGTAACTTAAATATCTGCAAACATAATATGGTATTTTTATGCTTTAGAGGAGTCTAAAACTTACATACAGCACCTTTAAAAAGTCTCTTTAATCTCAGTATTTATTTGATAAATGTGTGAAAATAAATGTGGATACATCTTGAGAATTAAAAAATGTGTGCATCTGTTTCATGCATATGTGAAAACATTTGCTTTTTAATGTTATTAACATTATACATTCATATTAATATATATGTTTGTGTGAATTATCTGTAAACATTCTGTGCGAAAACCTAGTGATTTTACTATTAAATCTCTGCAATTCCATCTATCACCACTAGAGGGACAATTGATTCTTATGTTTTCAGTCTCTCTCTCTCTCTCTCTCTCTCTCTCTCTTTCTCTCAGAAAGCACACACACACTCACACTGAAACCTTTGTAATGTGACACTTGAATAATCAGTGTTCTAGCTCTGTGGCTCGAAGATTAGAATTAGAGAAAGTTGAATATCCGGATTGGGGAGCTTCAAGCATGATAAGAACTCCGCTGTGGAGTTTGAACAGGCCCGAGTCTCTCATGTTCAGCCCGGCATGTGCGTCCTCTGCAGAAATGTGACACTGACCCTCCTGGCGGGGCCTCAGGATGAGATAGGGACCAGCAGGAGTTTAGGCAAACCTTCGTCGAGACTCTAGGGAGGACTGCGGTCCAGAATGTTATGTGAACATCGCAACGCAAACTCCCCGAAAGCCGAATGTCCTGATGGGAAGATATGTACTGATGTTGACGTACGTGTCCTTGATGATTTTAGCGCTCAATGTTCTGTAAAAATAAACATAAAAGGCTTGCTTTCTTGAACGAGAGCCACCAGGAGTTTTTTAACCTCCCTCATTTACGCAACTTTGAGGCTTTCTCATACACTGTTCTTGCACGGATTGGGTTTCAAAAGTAATTGAAGTTTCCCTGTGGTATGGCGTCTCTCATGGGCTGCCAACAAAAAGCGGGTGTGTTTGTTCCCATCAGCCCTGTGCCTCTTTACCTCTCATCACCTGTATCCCTCGGGAACGCTTCAAACCCCCTATCATCTGATGGAGTCGGGACCTTTTGACTAAATGCTGCTCTCTTACTAAGGCCCTGCTATTAAGATTCTTTTTAGTTGGTTTGATCACAAGTCGATGAAGTAGACACATTCCCGTCTTTTAAAAGAGTAGGGAATTGAGAAATCAAATTCGCCTTCATCTTTTGACATACTGGAGGTTCTGTAAGTTCCCAAAATGTAACATTGTGTCCAAATTCTGTCCATTGATTTGCAATACAGTGGGTAAATAGCTCTGCAAAAAATCTCTGCACAAGAAGTTTGGCAAGAGGAGAAATGGTCGTGCCATGGTCATGCCGAGCCGAGCCTGGTTTCTCTCTCAAGGTTTTTTTCTTCACTTTGGTCAATTGGTGAAGTTTTGTACCTCGCCACTGTCGCCACTGACTTGCTTGGTTTGGGACTTGGAGCTACGCATTGATAGATTTGCTCTTCAGTGTTTGGACTGAAAATTAAACCACACTGAACTGATCTAAACTGACCTTCAACTCTGAAAATTGGATTGACAGTTACAATTTTAATTCACTAGAACTTCTATTTTAAGCTGCTTTAACACAATCTACATTGTAAAAGTGCTATAGGAATAAAGATGAATTTAATTGAAAAAAGTAAATAACGAGAAAGACAAAAGAAGGTCTATTCAGAATGAAAAGCATGCATTGAATACAACAAGATGTTGTTCAGTGCCGGTTTGGAGAAAAATGCAGTCTTTGCATTGCCTTCCTTCACATCCCAACATTTGGATGAACTTCGTTTTCTAATGAAGCTCCAGACCCCATCAGTAAGAACTCAGCCCTTTCTTTACTTCATTTTACAAAAGATTCATTTGCAACCAAGGCATGTGATGCTGTATTTCCAGAAAGATGGAAACTAAAACACAATACTGTTCTGTCTATATTGAATGCGAGAGTGGTGTTGCATTACAAGTGTAAGAAACCATTTTTAATATGTGGTCACCAATGCTTTGACTTTTATTAGAAATTGTTTCATATTTACTCAGTGTTCATGCATTTGTAACAAAAGCCTTTAATTTTTTACTTATCTCTGGATGTGGACAAGAGTATAATTCACAGTTTGCCGTGTGTTAAAGTATTTAAATGCACGAAGCAGAGGCAAAGAACAACTCAATATGAAGTGGATTTAAAATCCTTTATCACACGGCAAGCCATTAATTATCACACTTATTCCATGGTCATTTGCAATCTTAAGGCAAGTTAAAACAACTAAGGCTCTTGTTTTTTTTTGTCAGTTATGACCAACATAGGTTCATTCTGAAAACATAGCCCTATGTACATTTCTGGACATCACAAATTATATAGCCCGAAGTACATATGGCTGCATTTGCTTTTTTAAAACGAACGCTATGGGGTGGTATGACGCTGTTCCTTTTCACGCTTACCAGCTGACCGCTTACCTCCGTATGGATGGCTTTCCCGCTGTTACCAGTTTGTCCACTTAGCTCGCCATGTACGTTGACGGACTTGAGACGCAGAGAGGAGTTGACCATGACGATAGGGTTTGAGTCTGGTTAAGAACGGTTCTAGAAAGCAGTTTAGACAAAAAAAAGAAGCCAAAAAATAAAATAAACAAGTGAATAACTGGGTGAGAATGTGGTAAAATCTGAAAACGTTGTAAAAAGAGGGCTTTTCTTTTTCTGGATTGCTTTTGAAAACGTCGGTTGGGTTCAGGAAAATGGGTGGACGGGTCAATAGGTGCTTTTTGAAAAAAATATTGGTTGGGTTTAGGGAAGGACGGTGAATCAGTCGATCGGCCAGTCAGTCAGTCAGTGGACAGCATCCTCTGGTGGATTTAAGTAAGAACAGCAGGTGCGAATGGCACTCACAAAAGAAATTTGCTATCTGAAAAAGCATACACAGTGCCTTCTGGTGGATTTGCGAAAACAAAAACTGCAAAAAAAACGTAGCTCCCTGGACGTATTTGGCACTCTCCAGAAATGTAGATAGCAGAACATTTTCAGAATGAGCCTAGGTTGGTTATAACAAATTTGATCTCTCACGAGACCTTGCATACTTTCAGCTAATCAAAATCAAGAATTTCTACAGTCCTTGCAATAAGCTCAAAATGTTTGAGAACACATTAATACTTGTATTTAGCCTTGTCCACTTGTGAAGGGATGAGCAAAAACACATCTTTATACAAGATGTACACAGGGCTTACGGAGACAAATTCATTGAATTCTTCCTCACACCCTAATAGTACTGCATTTTAACCACCTCTAATGTGAGGACGTGTCAGTGTCATCCTTATCTGAACAGATAAGTCTGGTATCTTCTGTGGGAAACATCCAAAACTGGGTCTCCGGGGGGCTCGATGTTTGGTCTCATCCATGTTTTATCAGTTCCTCCCTCTAGATTTAGAGGTGAAATTGATTAGCGAGCCTGACTGGTGCCTGATTTCCCAGAGAGAAGGGGGAAAAATGCAACAAAAAAAAACAATGCCATTTTTGCTTAATGATGTAACTTCCACGTTTGGATTGTGTGTGGACGGTGAGGGCTGCCATTGTGTTCTTGCGAGCTTCAGGATGTCCTGTTGGGGAGGGGTATGTGGAGGGACGTGAGGACCAGACAGAAGTTCGTAACCGAGGTAGAAGGAGCTTCTTGGTCCGCATCACGTTTCCGAATCTAAAATATTACTGGGAAGATCTCGAAAGCTCCAGAAGATCGGCCTGACTGATTTGGTTTTCCCATTTAGGTCAGGATTGCGCTCAAAGCAAGTTTGTTGGAGAATTTTGAGGAAAGATCCTAACGTTTTTCCAGTAAACATTTGTTTTTTTTTGGCGGTTTTCAGTTTGCTAACTGGATGGGAAGTGTGGCGGTTGGTAAGTATTCACTTGAAGGTAGCTTTTTAGTTATTTTAGGATATTTTGTTGTTGTTTCAACTCAAATGTGGCTAAAATATGGACAAATCCAATTGTTGAGGAACAATCTTAACCTAGTGATTGGGTTTGTCCATATTTTAGCAAAATTTGGTTTGAAATGACAAAGCATTTTTTGAATATGGCATCCAAGAGTTTCTAAAGCTCCTTTAGTTAAATTCAACCAGTAAGTTAAACCAAGTTGGTTTATTAGTTGACTGTTTAGTCCAATTCAAACTGGTGTTGGCCAGACTGAAATGGAGAAACTAGATATGTAACAGGTGAAATCTGCTGAAATTATATTTATCTGAACAACATCTTTTTACTCCTGCATTTTGGAGGGTGTGTTGCGGTGGATTTGGAGTGGAAGGGGGAGGGTGTTGAAATAGGAATGGCGTCAATGGTTTTGGTGAGGTCTGCCAGTTGTTTATTTTCACAGTGTTTATTATTGGAGCTGATTGTAGCTTATTTACACTGCTGTTTAGTTCCTCCCCGTTTTTACCAGTCCAGTGTTTAAACTCAGGAAACCAAGTTTTCTCTAAATTGCAGATTGAGCTATAATGTTACTCCACATCTTAAACTTACTCATAACATGTTTTTATGGAGGAAGTGGCTGGGTTGAAGAGTATATGACATAATATTTATAAGTACTACAATTTATTCATATATGGGTCAAAGATAAAGGAGTTGTTCAAGAATTTCATCTCTGCGTTAGAATGTGTCCTGTATAATTGGATTTTGTTAATGATTATTACACATATGACCATGATTTATAGATAAAACACACACAAAAATGCCATTCAGTGTAAAAATTGTTTAGATATCCAATAATATATAAGGATGTAATCCCAAAATAGTAATTAATGGCATTGTGTTTTTATACATTGCCACTGACCTTTCTCTTCAAAGTTTCACCTATTTGTCAGAATTATTTTATTTATTTATAAAAATTATAAATATTTATTTTATTTTTTTTTTGATCACTTATTCTTCTAAAATACAGATATTTTGCTTTCATTTTTTTTACCAAAATATATCTTATATATCTTAAATACATTCTTACAATATTTTTTATTTTTTTTCCAAAAGCTAAATTCCAGTAGACACTTTAACTGCATTTAATGTTTTCTATGTATCTAAATTCTTCTTCAAGTCTAATACATGTCTTTGACCCATATAAGACAATGCATTTTCATATATTATATAAAATAACTCTCTCCTTTCTGTCATTAAACAGGTGTGAACTACAAGGAAGTGAATGAAGACAATAAGCAGACACTCTTTTCTGAGATCTACACTTCTATAGATACATTGGCCTTCACTTTTGGCAATGTGTAAGTAAAGTACAGCACATTTGCTTCATTTGTGGTTTACTGTAAACTCCTTGCTTTGTCATGAAACACTGTGCGTTTAGTCATTTCACAAACCCTTTGAAACATCTGCAGAGAGGAAAGTGACCTTCCTGAGTCAGCGAGCTGAGTGTGTGTTCAGCTTATGTCTGTTTAATAAGATAACACTGACTCTGTGTGATTTTGGCGTCTCTTGTTGTCTCTGACGTCAGGAGTGTGCATGATACTGTGTGCCATTAGCTTTGTCCCTAAACATAGTGAACTTCAGCATTTTAAGGCATCAAAGGCAAAAGTTGTTTTAAATGACGACTTAATTATATAACCGACTCAATATATCTTGTTTTAGACAAATTCCAAGAAAGCATTGCATAGACTGCATAGTTAAAAAGTGGAATGTGCAGTATGTCTGAAGTAAAAAAGTATGTAAAAACCCCAGATTGCATTTGTACTGTATAGAACATTCCTTTTTAATATTCACAAAGTATTTATTTGTCCAAACAAGCTTGTGTGAATGTGTGTTTCTCATGACAGGGTGTTTTGTAATGTTATTAGCTTAGCAACATGCTAACAGCAAAATACTCCTGTATGCTTTACATAAGGCATGCTAATCGTATTAATCTGCTGCCTGCTAAATAGCGGAGGACACATATATAGCTGCCGCCAGGAAGTTCATAATCCTATTTGTCCTAAAGATGGGTCATGCTTTATATTAAGGACTTTAAAATAACTTGTGAGATAGTTAACATAGTTTGAAGCAGTAACAAATCTAATGTACAATTTCATATTCTTGATCTGTAAATGGTAAAAAAAACAATAAAACCATTTCTATTTTGCTGTCAAAATAAAGCTAAGTTACAAAAATAGTGTCTTACCCCTCTGTATTGAAGTCTCCAATGAACATCAAATATAAAAATACAATTTTGCTAAAATATTTTGTTGTTGGACATTATATGTGCCATATTTAGGATTATAAACGTACAAGTAAATGTATTTTATGATAGCAGTAACTGTAAAATGTTTATTGGAATGGAACAATCAAAACAAGTCAATCTTTACAATCTGCTTTAAAAACATAATTATAAATTTTTATTGTAATGCTACAATGCTAGATTGTACACTGGAAAAAATGCTGGGTTCCACACAATTTCTTCATGTTGTCCCAACACAAATCAGTTAAGTTAACGTAATCATTTTTACAAATTTAAATGGATTGAACATAAAACAATTAAGTTGTCCCCCCAAAAAACATAAGAATTGTGTTGGTTTAACTTGTATTAAATAAGTATTTTGAACAAGCATAAACAAAACAAAAAGTTGTTTTTTTTAGTATAAGGATGTCACAATAATCAATAAAATTTTGAACCGTTTGATACAACCGCCAAGTTTTAATACGTACATGGAAAATGAAATTTTCTGATTTTGCGTTTAAATGGAAATATTGCATTTATCATTTTCCCTAATCCTTTAATAACTCTCTGAACTGTGCATGTTAGAATGTATGTCCATGTGCTGAAACAAGGCTCCCTGCGAGTAAATATCCCAGCTGTGAGCGCTGAAGTTTGGGATGCATTGATGTGAAAGTGACGCAATTTTCTTACTTCGATCTTTTGTCTTGTTTCTAGTCCAAATATCTAAAATTTCTTAAACCAAGAAGACTTTTTCTAGATAAGCTAAACATATTGTCTTGCTTTAAGAAGTAATATGCCAATATTAAGTGAGTTTTTTCCTAAAACAAGCAAAATAATCTGCCAATGGGGTAAGCAAAATAATCTTATGTCGAAAGGAAAAACAAGATTATTTTGCTTACCCATTGGCAGATTATTTTGCTTGTTTTAAGGAAAAACTCACTTAATATTGGCATATTATTTCTGAAAACAAGGCAATATGTTTTGCTTGCCTAGAAAATGCTTCTTGATATAAGAATTTTTAGATATTTAGACTAGAAAGAAGACAAGAAATCTAAGTGAGAAAAGCATTTTTTGCAGTGCGTGTGCTGCATACCAACGCATAAGTACTGTACACATGGGACCACACTCTATGTCACTATTGCTGTTTAAACAAAATTCATAAGCTATTTTTATTTACAAATTGAATATATTTGATAAGCGCACTCATCTGAACAGGTGAATGAAAGTTTCGGCATGCAAATTAAGACTTGTTCTCAACAATAAAACTCAATTTTGACCAAAAATGATGTCAACATGCCCGACTTGATGAGTATTCAATCAGCAACGAAATAAAATAAAGTCACTCACTGTTGTGCTCTAAAAAAACAACTGGAGTTCAATAATGGTTAACCTTGGTTTATAGTGTGAAGTTTATATGCGACAGTATTTTTAAATGTATTATGTAGTTTCTGTACCTGAAAACCAAATCATGATCAATTTGTTTTGTTGCACCCCTACAAGATTGACATGTTATTTGAACCGTGAAATGCTCACAATGTGTATAGCCTACAGGGTTAAATTCACCATATTTGTTTTCATAGCCTTCAATTGTTTCATTAGAAAACACTGGGCTGGATGTTTAAAAAAAAAGTAAAAAAAAAAAACTGCAGACAAAAATAATGACGTATTGGAAGAGGTGGTGCTTTCAGACTTCAAAAGTGAATGACAAAAAATAACCATATAAATTTCATACTCTAGATCATACTTTAGATCAGGGCTGTCAAAACTTGGTCCAGGAGGGACTTTGATTAGCTGGTTCAGGTTTGTTAGATTAGTGTTGGAGCTAAACTCTCCAGGACACCAGTCCTCCAGGACTGAGTTTGGACACCCCTGCTCTAGATGATCGAGTGCGTAGTTCTTGTTTTCTTTCTACTGCAGTATTACATGCTAATATATACTAACAGCCAAACTTTCCCGTGTTTTAACCATATTTAATTGCTGCCTGTGTAGAGTGTTCCGAATCATTCACTTATGAGATATCATGCAGGCTAGAATATTTTACTACTATGTTTTTGCAACACTGCACCATATTTCTATTGTTTTCTCTGTAAACACACGCTAGATGGATGTGTTTAGCAGTTGCACTTCTAAACATCTTTTGCATATGACAAGGTGTTCACGTTACTTTGATAAAAACAAGTGTCTCTAGACCTTTTTTCATTTCACTGGAGTGTTTTTAGCATATAGCACTTTTTAGCATATTGCAAAACATTACCCTGTTGAAAAAATGACAGAAACCATCACAGAAGTTTGTTACAAATATAATAATATACATATTAAAAACCATCAAGGGCTAACATAAAACTAGTTCATTTGAATCATTTATACACTGTCAAAAATGCAGGGTTCCACACAATGTATTCATGTTGTCCTAACACAATTTGATTAAGTTAACTTTACACTTTTAATAAATTTATGTGGATTGAACATAAAAAAATTAAGTTGTCCCAATGAAATCTCAAGAATTGTTAATTCAGCTCATTTTAAATAAGTAGTTTGAACAAGCCAAAAAAAGCTATGTTACACAACAATGTAGTCTTTTTAAAAAGTTTTACATGTACTAACATTTTACAGCATTTTCAAAACCGTCTGCGTTTACATATACACAAAAACGCTGTATTACATACTTTATGCCAGGCCAGCCCGATCTCACGAGGAAACATAGCTATTTTTTGTTTGATCAGTTTAGTGGCTAATTCATATATATATTTAGTCGTATGAAAATTTACAATTTTAAAAAGGAGGTGTGGCACCCAAGCCCGTTCTTAAACCCAACCATCATTGGAAGATAAGCAATTCGTACTAAATTGTACGAATGAGATCATACAAATTCATACGAATTAGCCAATAAATCAAAAAGTTATGAATTGTTGTGAGATTGTGTTGGCCAGTCCGGTATTTGGTGCTGTAAACTGAATTTAAACACTACCTCTATGAATGTGTTTATTTAGAATTTGCCTAAATGTGTGTAAGATGCGTCTCTGCTCTTACTTGTGATGTGAATTAAGTCTACACTTTGCTAATGAAGCATTAGCAACAACACTTCAAGACACTTGGCCGTAGTTTTGTATGTTTGTTCGCGATTGCCTTTATTCGACACATTTCTAACGTTATTAAACATGCGCATGATGTCAATGTTTTCATTGATATTAGTTTTTGTGTGTTTATACGGACATGCCAATGGTGGCGTTTTCTAATTTGAAACCCGTTTACAAATTTCAGTGCCCAAAAGAATATTGTTTTGTCAAAAAACCTGGCATGCATAAAATGTTTCTCATTTTTGGCTGGAAATGTTGTCGTGTAAACGTCCCTTTAGTGAGTTATACCTTGTCAGATTTTCAGTAGAGACCTACAGGAATCATTAAAGTCAATACAATTTTATATTTGTATTTATATGTATTTAAATAAAAAAACGATAACAAATTATGTGATGATTTCTATTGTTGTTGTTTAAGCCATGTCCTGTATACTTTTAATAAGGAATAATAGTATTATAATAATAAGGCCAATAGTATTGAATAGCTACCTATGTAGAGTGTTCCAAATCAATCACTACATGACTGTCAGGTTGCTTCCTTTAGAACAAATCTCAGTTGTCGCTGTACGTTATTTTAATGCATCTTGTCTTGTCTTCCTCAGCGTGTCGGACTTCCTTATGGGAGATGTAGAGAACGGCTCAGCCTCGGGGCTTCCTCAGGCCAGCAGGAGCAGGGTAAGGTTTAAAAATGAACAGTTTTGCATGCTGAGAAACCACTTCATCACTTCTTTCCTCCATTAAAAATAAAAATAACCATGCAAGTTCTAGGAGGTAACTATACAAAATCATTAAGATAGATTTTTGTGCAGATGTTTACACTTTTTTGTTATTTAGTTCATTGGTTTGTCTAGTTATTCAGTCACAGTGTCTGATGATGTTTTTAAAGGGGACCTATTATGCCCCTTTTTACAAGAGGTTAAAAAAAGTTTCTAATGTACCTAGAGTTTGTATGTGAAGTTTCAGCTCAAAATACCACACAGATAATGTTTTATAACTCTTTGAAACTGCCCCTTTTAGGCTTTGAGCCTAATTGTGCTGTTTTTGTGACTGTCGCTTTAAATTCAAATGAGATTGTGCTCTTTTCAAAAGAGGGCGGAACTACATATGTCTATGCCTTAGCAGGGCAGCAGATTTTAAAAAAGGACTAACGTTATCTCTGTAAAAAACTGAAAGTGATTATTTTCAGCAGGTACGCTCTGAAAACTAATGGCGGCTGCTGGCTGCTTCTCACTCAGAGCTGTCTATGTTAACGAGGGAAAGATTGTCACTAATGGGCGGGGCGTTCCGCCTCTGATGACACGTAAAAAGTGTTTCTCTTTTTATCAAGTGTGATTATAAAAAAATCTGAAAATCTGAATTAATTAGTTTCTACCATTAGAGGTTGGCTATACTCACACACTGTTGCCGCAAATTTGTGTTTAAACGTGATATAAAAGTGATTTTTGCATAAGAGGTCTCCTTTAATGTGAATCCTGGAATTTATTTAGTAAATGTGTTTCTATCATAGTTTATGTGGATTTCTGTTTACCATATGTGAACCATAAAACCAGATGTATGTTACACGGGTATACTTTGGTAATATCCTAAAATACATTGTATGGGGTCCAAATGGTTGATTTTTTTATGCCTGAAATCAATAGAATATCAAGTAAAAATCATGTTCTATGAATCAAATTTGTGCATTACTTACCATAAATATCTCAAAACTCCTTTTCTGATTAGTGATGTGCATTGCTAAAAACCCAAAATTTGGACAGCTTTTTGCACAGTTTTCTCAATATTGAGATTTTTTTCAGATTCCAGATTTTCAAAGAGTTGTATCTCATCCAAATATGGTCCTATCCTAATACAGTGCACATCAATACAAATCTTATTATTCAGCTGTCATATAATGCATAAATCTCAATTTCCTAAAATGTGTCTGGTTTTGTGGTCCAGGGTCACAAATTACACATTATTCCGACTCAATTGAGCACATACTGTTAAAATTATTTTTTCTTTTTCAAATATTTGCCAAATGATTTTAACAGATTAAGGAATTTTTCACAGTATTTCCTATAATAATGTAATGACCACCTGGCCGCCGGGAAGAAGGAGGCAGAGAACCGACGGACTTTTAAAATATTTATTAATAAAAGGGACGGCAGCTCCTCACGGAGACTGCCGTCTAAATCAAAACAAAACAAACGGACGGCAGCCCCTCACGGAGATTATTAAATTTAATTTATGGGGGGATTTGGCGCCACAGCACCCGCGAGACCTATATGAGACGGGCCGAGAGAAAAGGAGATGGAGAAAAAAGGAGGAAAGACAGTAGACAGAGAGGTGAGAGAGAAAAAAAAAAATTGGGGTTCGGTTCTCTAGACACGCTGCCACTCGGTCCTTAACCAACTGAGAGAAGTGACGACATGCTGGGAGCCCTGTGGAGGAATCTATCCACCCGTCCGTCTTCTGGTGTCCGGCGGCGGTTCTCCTGACTGGCTGGCGGCATTTCTGGTCTCCTGGCGGATCGCGGCGACTCCCCCCGGGCTTTCTGGGATGGCTCCCTT
>CAIGQZ010032287.1:13279984-13293858 GCA_903798205.1 Danio tinwini | reverse complement strand
GCCCCGCGTCCCCTGCTCCTCCCCATGCTGGGAGACGGCAGCAGGCAGATCCTTCCTCGCCAGCCTCAGGCCGCCCCGGCACTCTGGCAGACGAACGGGTTTCTCCCCCACTCGGGTTAACTCCCGAACACTCGCCCTTCTTCTCAGCGGCGAGGGCAACTGGACGACGTGTCCCTCCTTCTCCCGGGTTTCGGCACCACTGTAATGAAGTTACGGCCACCTGGCCGCCGGTAAGAAGGAGGCGGAGAACCGACGAACTTTATATAAATATTTATTAATAAAAAGGACGGCAGCTCCAGTGTATCTCATCTGTGGCGGGCCTCGTTTCGCTCCCACAGCTCTCGGCCACGCCCCCTCGCCACAATTTTCTTTTCTTCTAGAGGAAGTCATGTTTGTTTTATTTTGGCTAGAATGAAAGCAGTTCCTAATTTTTTGAAAAACATTTTAAGGTCAATATTACTAGCTTCCTTAACCTCTTTCATACCTTAATTATGTTACAAGTTTCTGAAAAATGTAAAAGTATGTTTTCAAAGTTCTTGAGTCTCCTATAAATGAGACCAAATAATAATAATAAAAATTCAACACCCTTTAAGTATATATATTTATGATAAAATTATGTTTTGTGCGCTTACAGTCTTTTTTCCTTCGTTCTTGCTACCACATTCTGCACTTGCGTTTCCAAAACCTGCAATGCGAGTTTCATTTAAATCACGCGCAGGTTTGAGCATCCTCATTGGTCCACTAGTCGAGATTGACAGATGCTCCTCTAGCCAATCAGACTAAGGGGGAATTGACGTCACTCTAATGCAACTCGTGGCTCAGTGTGGCAGGTGGAGATGTGTTTGTTTACAGGAGTTTCAGGTAATATAGAAATGGTTTTTAAAAAATCTTCTGTCCGATAAACAAAAATTAGGGGAAAAAATATACAGAGGGGGGCTAATAATTCAGGAGGGCTAATAATAACTGTACCTTTATTATGTGCTTTTTTCAGAATTTCCTTTCAGCATTTAATTTTAATGCAGTATCCTAAAATGGACATACAAATATGTGGGTGGAAACATAGCTATTGCCCACTTTAAAGTGTTCTGATCAGCAGGTGGCTGAACGTCACGTCCGTGGCTGCATTTTGTGCTTTACAGACTGAGGTCAGACAGTGCAAAGCTCAGTAAAGAAAAATAGAAATGCGCTCTGTTTTAGAGAAGAGGCTCTTCCTGTTTTGGAGCACCCCTGATGTATATCATGGAAAGAGCCAGTGACACTGTGGCATTGTCAATTGACCGAGCGCTCTCAGATAAAGCAGATAAAGATAGATAAAATGTGTTTCCTTTTTCTGTCTGCGATTGTTTGTTCGTCCTGCCGTTCTTTTTGATTGTCCTGTGTGTTTTTTTTATGTTTCAGTCTTTTGAAAATCTGACGCTGGAGTCTGGCGGATGTGAACCGGAAAAAGATGACCCTCCAGGTAAGAGACAATCCATATATATATATATATATAATTATATTTTTTTTGTTTGTAGGATTTAAAGTGGCTGCAAATGTATGAAGCAAGGATTTATTTACCCGTCAGTGAAATCTGATCCGAGATTTTTTTATTTTGTAATTTGTTATTTGAAATTGTATTTTATTTTTAATTAATTAAATGTTTTTTTATGTTACTGTATTTTTATGTTACTGCATATGATACAGCTTTCTTTTTAGTGACTTTGATTTTATTTCTCTGCCTTTCTCTTGTCTCTCTGTTTCTCCATTTGAAACTATTTTATGTATGTATGTATTTATTTAATCATTTATTTATTTATTTATTTATTTATTCATTCATTTTCATTTTGGCTTATTCCCTTTATTAATTCGGGGTTGCCACAGCGGAATGAACCGCCAACTTATCCAGCATATGTTTTACGCAGCGGATGCCCCTCCAGCTGCAACCCATCACTGGGAAACATCCATACACACTCATTCACACACAAACACTATGAACAATTTAGCTTACCCAATTGACCTATACCACATGTTTTTGGACCTGTGGGGGAAACCAGAGCACTCGGAGGAAACCCACGCTAACACGGGGAGAACATGCAAACTCCACACAGAAATGCCAACTGACCCAGCCGAGGCTCAAACCAGCGACCTTCTTGCTGTGAAGTAATTGTGCTACCCACTGCGCCACCATGCAGGCCCTGTTTAATCATTCATTTATTTATTTATTTAATCATTTAATTATTTATTTAATCATTAATTCATTTATTTATTTGCATTCTTTTTAATTCTTTGTCTCTGAAACTACTTTTCTTGTGAGCTGACTTTTATTTTATATTATTTAATATATTATTTAATATTTTATGTAATGTTTTATAATTTATAATTGAATTCATTAATTTGTTTATTTATTTATTTATTCATTCATTCATTCATTCATTGGTTTATTTATTTATACTTTTTAAACTTTTAAAAAATTCTAAAACTTTCCTTGTCAGCTTACTTTTATTTTATTTTATTTATTATTTAATTAACTTTTTTTATTATTATATTTTACTGTACTTAATTGTATTTAGATTTTTTTTTGCCTATGATACAACTTTCTTAATTGGTGACTTTGATTTTATTTCTCCGCCTTTCTCTTAACTTTTTTCTTTTCAAACTATTTTATTTATGTATTTAATAATTTATTAATCTATTTATTTATTGATCATGTTATTTTATTTATTATACTTTATTATATATTTTATTTTATTTTATTTTATTTTATTTTATTTTATTTTATTTTAAACATAGTCACTTTCTATGTGACACACCAACACAGACACACTTATCAAACATCTCCCCGTTCTCAGCTCAGATTTCGCTGATAGCTCTCAGTGTGTGTGAATAAACTCTCGCCTCACACAATCGCTGTCACTTTAAATCCAACCCGGGCTGCTTAGTGCCAATCCACTCTAATACACCCCCAAGGTCAGTAAACACTTTCCATTTGCCACACACACACACTGTCTCGCTCTCTCTCTCTCTCACACACACACACACACACACACACACACACACACACACACACACACCGATGCCGCTGACCCTCACCTGTGTTTCTGTCCTCTTCACAGGCCCGTCTCCACCAGCGCGGGTGGAGCAGATGGATGGAGCTCTGCTCAGGAGTGACAGCGGGGTGGAGTCGGCTCTGCTTTATGCCAAAGCCTGGTCCAAATACACCAAGGAGCTGCTGGCTTGGGTGGACAAACGCCTGAACATGGGTGAGTAGAGCATGGCAGATATTAGAAGACAGAGGGTAGTGAAATTAGCTGAGTTATTAGAGGAGAATTATTAGACGACTGAGGGAGGTGAAATTAGCTGTTGATCAGTGGTTTTGCCTTCCGCTTTAGGTGTTTTTTTTGTCAGTAATAATAAAAAATAATTTTAAATACAGTTTAAGTTAGAATTAGGTTCTGATTTAACAGAATTCGGTTACGATTATCATGTCATCAATTCAGTTCAATTCGATATCTCAGTGCATCACGGTGCATTGATGATGCTTTCCAGCCACAATTATATTTTTTTCTTCACAACACAAGAATTCTTGAATTAATTCTTGAATTAGCTGGTGTGTGGTGTGCGGTCTGGTGCCAAATGGCTGCCGTCGCGTCATCCAGGTGGATGCTGCACACTGGTGGTGGATGAGGAGATTCCCCCCAATGTGTAAAGCGCTTTGAGTGCCCAGAAATGCGCTATATAAATGTAAGCAATATTTTTATTATTATTATAAATTTTAAATATATTTAAATAGTATATTATTTGTTATACAATTTTGGCCTCTAATACAAGCAGTCAGATATATGAACTACCTTTAAGTTTATCTGCTCAAAGAAAACACTCTTATTGAATGTTTCAAGCAAAACTAAAGCACAATCACACAAGATAACATGGGCATGTTCATACATCCCTATGATCATTGTGTTTACATGCTCAGCAGAAAGGGCTGCGATTGGCTCTAAAACTGTCAGTGCTGTTCTCAGATGAGTGACGCTGATACTGATGAATGCGGGGTAACAGTCTGTATATGCGTAATAAAGTGAACATTGCACAGCTGATTCATGACAGACGCTGTGGAGAAAATTCGCTCTACATACACACTTGTGTCAGGATCCACAAGTTTCGCTTTAATAGTAATAGAGGAGAGGAAAATTTACCTTACAAACATGCAAGCAGCATCGCCCTCACCTCGTTCGAATAGTAGGCTATTCTACAGCAGCATATCGTAAATAAGATAAATGACGTCAGTACGTAATAACTGGTGATGATCTATTAATGAACCGATACTAAATTGTCCTCGTCTACATCACAGTGCATCAAAGAAACAATTAATTTTGACACCCTTAGTCAGAATTACTAAATAATAGTACATAATATTTTACTAGATAATTCTAAGATACTAGTATTCAGCTTAAAGTGACATTTGAAGGCATAACTAGGTTAAATAGGCAAGTTAGGGTAATTAGGTAAGTCATTGTGTATTGATGGTTTGTTTTGTAGCCAATCAAAAAAAATGCTTATGGGGTTTAATAGTTAAAAAAATAATAATAATAAATTATTCTAGCCGAAATAAAACAAATAAGACTTGCTCCAGATGAAAAAATGTTATGGGAAAATACTGTAAAAAAATTCTTGCTCTGTTAAACATCATTAGGGAAATATTTGAAAAAAATCTGACTTCACCTGTATAATTTATTCATTTATTCATTTTCATTCGGCTTAGTCCCTTTATTAATCTGAGGTCGCCAGAGCCGAATGAACCGCCAACTTATCCAGCATTTGTTTTACGCAGCGGATGCCCTTCCTCAACTGTATAATATATATAGTTATTAATATAGTTAATAAACATTGTAAACATATTGGATGTTTTTTTAACATTTAATTGGGAACAATTTTACAGTGCATTCAATTAAAATGAACTTTAAATATTGCTCTGTTTAATGTTTATTTGGTATTTCTGGTATTTTTTATAAGGTCCATTTTTCTTTTTATTCTTTCTTTGTTAAACTGATACTCAACACAATTTTTTGCACACTAAATAGTCAAGACTTACTTTAAAATAGAGATTATATCAGATTTAACCCCCTTAAACCTTACATTTTTGTTGCATTTTTTTTGTCCTAATTTTTTTTAAATTTCAAAAAACATATAACATTGAAAACTAAAATAAATAGTAATTACAACAATAAAGACTATTTAACAAACCTAAATACTTTTAATACTGAAAATAAAACTGAATTTATAACAAAATATTTTAAATGATAGCATATTTATTTTATAAATTATAATTTAAAACTGAAACTAATAAAAAAATGAATTCAAAATTACTGATAAAAGCTACAACAGTTACACAATTCTAATATTACTGTAAAATAATAATATAATACAAACAAAAAAAAACTAAACAAAACAGAAGCGATGACTGTATTGACAAAATCAAGTCTCTATCTTAATCACATTCTTTTTTCCCTAGACATTGAGTGCGCAAAGAGCTACGCCAAGATGGCAGAATCTGCAAAGGCACTGGCGTCTCAACAGGTCAATATTTCTATGATCCACACTTCATGAAAACACAAGCCCAAAACCCACTGTTTCTCTTTCCGAAAGTCTTTGCTAAATAAGCAGTGGTTTTTATCCAAGCTTTTTATCTGTTTGCTTTATTCCAGGAGCACATGCCATTCAGGGATATTTACATCTCTGCCTTCAGGAACGACATTGAATACAGTCAGCTGATCATGCAAACCACAGCCGCTCTACAGGCCAACAAATTCATGCAGGTATGAAGACCAATGGCAATATACCAATTCAGGACAGATTTAGAAAATAGTCGAATCGAGATGTATAAAAAATACATTAAGACAAAATATTATGACAACTTGTTCAAGCATTTTGCATGTAAAGATTTATGGTTAACACTTTACAAAACGTATAGTATTAGTTAATGCTAGTTAATGCATCTACTAACATGAACAAACAATGAACGACGCATTTATTACAGTATTTATTCATCTTTGTTAATGCTAGATAATGGAAATAAAATTGTTTATCATTAGTTCATGTTTACTCACAATGCGTTAGTTAATGTTACAGTTTTTCTCAATTGCTTTGGTACATTTTTCAAAACAGACTTAACATTCTCTAAACTGTGAGTGCAAATCTCAAAACTGTTTACTGGATTTTCAGACATTTATTGCATGCCTGCAAAATGCAGTTACTCCCCTACAACATTTCATTCATGTTGCAAAACCTAGTTATCATGTCAGTAATTTAGCCAAGGCCACCAAAGCATAATGTGTATTTGTCATCATGTGAGCCACACTGCACAAAGTGATTAGTTGTTTTTTCACCATGATAGTCAACCATGGAAATAAAGGTTTAAAAATTTATGAAAATTTGTATTTATACAGTACATTTATTTATGTACAAATGTATTACATGCAAAGTGCAATATTGTTTGTCTTCTATTGTACATTTCATATTTTTTATGTTATCACAAATACACAATAAAACTACAAAATATTATCCATGAAAAAAATATTCTTGGTGGACATCCTGTCACTCTTGTTGGCCTTGCCAGAGATTACACTTCTTCCAATTGCTCTTCCACAAGCATGTTACTACAATTCAGGAGTCTAAATGTAGTGATTGTGCAGTGGGCAATCTATATATATTTATTTATTTATTTGGTACCATATATGATAAATAGATAACGCAAATTGTATTGCAACTAGAGGTCATTTACCAATTTAGCAGATATTCCAAACATTGTCAATATCAGATTTTTATGGTGTAAACATATACAAATGTTTGATAATTGAATAAACAGTTTTGAGTGGGATGGCTAAAGGCCAGCTCACACTGTGAGATTTTGTATAATCCTGAACGATTGTAGCAAGTCAGACTGCACGAACATGGCTCTCATGTCACACTGTATTATCTCAGCCGTCATAAAGTCAGACTGAACTTTCATGAAGATGCACCAAACACGGAAGAAAGCGCTCCCGGAGTTTGATGTCATCCACCCGCGACACTTTCACTATCCCGCATTCTGAAATGATTCCTCACAGCAAGTGTAAACAAACTGTAGGGACAGTTTTGCACACAGCATGTCTCAATAATAAAATCAGGAAGAAAAAAGCTCCTATTGATTCTTGGATTGACGCTTAACGCAGCTGTTATCACACTGTAGGAAAGTGTCTGAAATCTTTGGACACTGCCAGAACTTTATCAGAGAGAAAATCTGATCGCAACGGGCACAAAGCGGCTGTCTGTGAACATGTCAAACCAAAGATCAAAGACCACAGATTTTAGCCCAGGATTTCAGGAATTCTTAGGGATTTCCCAAAATTGTCTTAGATGACAAAATCGTGGCTGATATCTCAAAGTGTGAGCACGGCTTTACACAATGAAAAATGATTGAGAAGTTGTGAAGAATTTGACAGTTTAAATGAGAACTGACTCATCAGTTTTGATCCATGATTTGATTAAAAGCCATATGCAATTATTTTTTGTCCAAACTACAGACAGTTGTACTTACTGTTTGCAGACATGTGCCAAAGCATTTGGAATTTGCTTAAATTAATAAGAATTGCCACTCCAAAGTGAACAATAAGCTAATTGTTCAGAGTTCCATTGTTTTTAAAAAAAAATTAAATTAATTAAGAATTGAGCCAAAGCAAGTGGAAAAAACTAACAAGCATGAATTTGGATTTTAATAATGCATTGTATGCATTATTAAAAGTAAATGATTAGTAAATGCTGTACAAGTGTTGTTCGTTATTCGTTCATGTTAGTACTAGATTAACTAATGAAACCTTATTTTAAAGTGTGACCGACTTATGCTATAAACTAATGATTAAATGTTGAATAAATGTGGCGGATGAGACTATTTAAACAGAAACCAGTATAATACATTTTGATCAACACGACATAAGCTATTGTTAGTGTAGGCAACATCAGAGACATAATCAAACATCAGAGGCATAATCATCACAGGCTCATTCTGAAAACGTAGCCATATGTACATTTCTAGAGATCGTGAATTGTGTAGCCTGAAGTACGTATTGCTGGATTTCCTTTTTTAAATGAATGCTATGAGGCGGTATGACGCCATTCCTTTTCGCGCTTACCAGCTGACCACTTACCTCCGTATGGACGGCTTTCTGGCTGTTGTCAGTTTGTCCAGTTAGCTCACCATGTACGTCAGTGGACTTGAGACGCAGAGAGGAGTTGACCAAGGCGATAGGGTTCGAGTCCAGTGAAGAACGGTTCCAGAAAGCGGATAAGACAAAAACAGAAGCCAAAAAATAAAGTAAATAACAGGGTGAGAATGTGGTAAAAACGTGGTAAAAATCAGACAAGACCTTTTCTTTTTCTGAATTGTTTTTAAAAAATGTCGGTTGGGTTTGGGGACGTGGGTAGGCGGGTCAGTCTGTGCTTTTTAGAATGCTATTGGTTGGGTTTAGGGAAGGGAGAGGGTGGGTCAGTCAATCGATCGATCATTTAGTCAGTCAAACAGTCAGTCGACTGTGCCCTCTGGTGGATTTACGAGAGAACAGCAGGCACGAATGGCACTCGCGAGAGAAATTTGAGATTTGAAAAAGTGTACACAGCGACCTCTTGTGAATTCTCGAAAACAAAAACTGCAAAAAAACGTAGCTCCCAGGATGTATTTGGCGGTCTCCAGAAATGTTTATAGAGGTACGTTTTTAGAATGAGCCTGGGTTGTACATAATTGTACATAATCATTTGCATGGATGTACCAAAGCATTTGCAACTTGTTCAAAGAAATGAGAAACTGCTTTTTTGATGTGCACAAGTGACACCTTGTTAGTTTTGAGAATTGAAATTCTGATCTGAGAAATGTACCAATGCGACATCAATGATGGGCAAAGAGTTAATATGCAAATAAGGCACCATTAAATTAAATATGCACTAGTAATGCACTTCTCCTTAACTGTATTGTCCACTGTTTAGCCTCTGCAAGCTCGAAAAAATGAGCTGGATAAACTGAGGAAGGAGGTGAAGGAACAGTGGCAGAGGGAACAGAAGAAAATGGTGAGTGGATTATTATTTTTTTTTAATATACAGTATGTCACCATTTGTTTGCTGTTCAGATTCTCCTGCTGTGTAAATCGGACATTTCATCATGATATGTTATAATTGCAATGTGCGTGTGTGTGTGTGCCCAGCATGAAGCCGACTCTGCGCTGAGGAAAGCTCGTCTTCTTCAGGCTCAGCGGCAGGAGGAGTATGAGAAGGCTCGCAGCTCCACCAGTCGAGTAGAAGAGGAGCAGATCGGCGGCGCTGGAGGAAAACAGCTGGAGAAGAGACGCAAGCTGGAGGAGGAGGCTCTGCTGAAGGTCAGACATGGAGAAAACACAACGCGCAACATTTGCTTTTGTCAGAGCCTTTCACAACCGTACTGTTCTGCACTGACTTGTTGATAGAAGTCTGTGCTGGGGTGTAAATAGGTAACAGAACAGCTGATGGAAAAGGATAGTTCACAACAAAATTAAAATTAGTACACCAATTTGTTTTTTCTCAGTTCTGGTTGTGGCTGGAAGGGCATCTGCTGCGTAAAAGATGAGTACTTAGTGGTTCATTCAGCTGTGGCCATCCCTGATAAATCAGGGACTAAGCTGAAGGAAAATGAATAAATGCATTTGTTCTTTTTTAAATACCTATTTAATTTTTTTAGTATTTTTTATATATATCTTTATATTTTTTATATATTGTCGTTACATTGTTTATATATTATTTTATATATACAAATTTCAATATACAAGATACTAGTTAAGTTTTTAAACATTTTCATTAGTTTTTTATAAGTATTATCTAGATACTATTTTTAGTTTTTAGCGTTTTTATTAGTTTTTAGTATATTTAATTAGTTTTTTTAGTATTATTGAGATACTATTTTAGTTTTGATCATTTTAAATGAGTATTTAGTATATTTTAATACATTTTTATAAGCATTGTTAAGATGCTATTTTCGTTTTTATTATTTTTAATTCATTTTTAGAATATTTTAAATATTTAAATATTAAAAATTTTTAAATATTATCGAGATACTATTTTAGTTTGTATTATTTTTATTTAGTTTTTAGTGTATTTTAATAAATTTTTATAAGTACTATCGAGATACTAATTCAGTTTTTATCATTTTTAATAAATTTTAATTCATTTTTATAAGTATTATCGATATACTAATTTAGTTTTTATTATTTTTAATATATTTTAATTTGTTTTTTATAAGTATTTATATACTATTTTAGTTTTTAGCATTTTTAATTAGTTTTTAGTATATGTTAATTAGTTTTTTAGTATTATTGAGATACTAATTTAGTTTTTATCATTTTTAATATATATTATAATTAGTTTTTATAAGTATCATTGAGATACTATTTTAGTTTTTATCATTTTTTTAGATGTTTTAATTAGTTTTTATATGTATTGTTGAGATGCAATTTTAGTTTTTATATATTTTAGTTAGTTTTAAGTATATTTTAATTCAGGGCGTCACAGTGGCGCAGTGAGTAGCACGATCGCCTCACAGCAAGAAGGTCACCTGGTTTGAGCCTCGGCTGGGTCAGTTGGCATTTCTGTGTGAAGTTTGCATGTGCTCCCCGTGTTCGCGTGGGTTTCCTCCGGGAGCTCCCGTTTTCCAATCCAAAGACATGCGCTATAGGTGAATTGGGTGAGCTAAATTGTCCGTAGTGTATGTGTGTGAATGAGAGTGTATGGATTCAATATTTATAGACCTGAGAGTGTATTCTCAGTGATGGGTTGCAGCTGGAAGGGCATCCGTTGCGTAAAACATATGCTGGATAAGTTGGCGGTTCATCCAGCTGTGGCGAGCCCTGATTTAAAAAGGGACTAAGCCGGAATGAGAATGACTGAATGAATGAATATTTAAAATTATTTTATAAGTATCATTTTTAATGAGTTATTTCGTATATTTTAATTCGTTTTTGGTTATTATTGAAATACTATTTTAGTTTTTTTTTTTTTTCATTTTTAGTATATTTTAATTTGTTTTTATTAGTATTATCGAGATTCTCTTTTACTTTGTATATTTTTATTAGTTTTTTGAATATTTTAATTCATTTTTGTAAAAAAAAATTAATACAGTATTTATACCTTTTAGTTATTTTTTATTATTTTAGTTATGCATGCATCATACATTATGCATTGTACATTTTTGTATCCTTAACCTAATCACATAAAAAATATTCACTTAATAATTTAATTAGCAGTCTTAAGATTATCAAATAATGAGCATTAAATAAAATAAAAACAAACAAAAAAATACTAAAATTTGCTAATGCAAAAGAAATCAACTCTGTCAGTCTGTCTTAATGTATTCTATATTTATTAAGATATTCTAAAATATTATTAATGTTTTGTATGATATAATGCAATAAAATGTCACTCTTAAGTAGTTTTGTTGTTGTTTTATTTGTAACCAGCATAGCTAACTTCTCCAAAATGCATCAAAGTTCAACTCAATTCTCTTGTGGCTTTGCAAACTATTTTCAAATGTACTTTCCCCAAATAATCTGCTGTTTTATGATTTGGTCTAGAAATGGGAGAAACAGGAAATGTGCCGCTCTAAATATACTGCTGTTTGTGTGTGTGTGTGTGTATGTGTTTATAGGCAGAGGAAGCTCAAGATCATTATAAGCTCTGCGTCACAGACGTCGGGGTGAAGAGAGTCGATCTCGCAAACACCAAGAGCGAGATCCTGACGCAGATACGAGAGCTTGTGTTTCAGTGCGATCTGACCCTCAAAGCAGTGAGTAAAACACTCTCAGTTAGATAAAATCTGACGTATATCTGCTCATTCAGACAGAGCTGCACACCTGGCTGAGTGTCGTCTCTTGACCTCACTTTAAAAAAGTGCCCTCAGGCTACAATATATATTGTATTTCACCTTTTTATTTACATTTAACCTTTAATTGCACTGAAAAAATGCAGGGTTCCACACAATTCATTCAGGTTGTCCCAACACAAAGTGATTAATTTACCTTAATGAATTTAAGTGGATTGAAAACAATAAAATTGTCCCTAAAAAAAATTTAAGAATTGTGTTGTTTAAGCTCATTCTGCACAAGTACTTTGAACAAGCAGCGAAATAATTTTTTTGAGTGTTTTCTTTTATTTATTTTGGTATTATACTGCCACTAATATTTATATTTTCACTAATATTACTTTAATTGTGTGTGTTAATGGTTTGAATATTTATATTTTTAGATAAATTTTACATTTCAAATCAACTCCATGTGCATTTGACGTTTTTCTCAGTTTGTTGTTTATTATTATGCAGTTGATGAAAACATTACTTGGTAACACTTTATTTTGATGGTCCCTATTGCACATTTTGTTGACTAAGCAACTACATGCCAGTTTCTTCTCATTTGAGTATTAGTAGACTGTCTGTTTAATATCTGCTGATACTGCTCCTTCAACAGACATGTAATGGATTATAAGAAACTTTGCAAGTACATGTCAACCTACACTAACCCTAACCCCAACCTAACAGTCTACTTATAATCTACTGAGTATTAGTTGTCATGTAGATGCAATGTAATTAAAATTCAACAAAATGCGTTAAAGGGACCATCAAAATAAAGTGATACCCATTACTTTTATTTTTATGTTAGAGTTTTTCATAATAATTATATAATTACATTACACCTCACCTTGTTTCAGTTACTGAAACATTAGAAATATCTTTTTTTAAGTATGAGTTTTTATATAATTGTTTTATTTCAGCTTAATATTACTTAATCTAAATATTTTTTATGGTAAAAACTCTGAATCTCATTGGACGAAAATTTAGTTCCACTTAACACCGTTTTACAGTCAGGTCTATAAATATTAAGACATCGACACAATTCTAATATATTTGGCTCTATACACCAACACAATGGATTACAAATGAAATGAAGTGGAATGTTATGAAATGGCCAAGTCAGCATGCATTTCACTCGCTGAAGACAAAACTGAAAGAAAAATGTCCCAAGAACAAGCAGGAACTGTAGACTGTTGCAGTATTAGCCTGGCAGAGCATCACCAGAGATGAAACCCAGTATCTGGTGATGTCTATGCACTCCAGACTTCAGGCTGTAATTGACTGCAAAGGATTTGCAACCAAGTATTAAAAAGTGAAAGGTTGATTTATGATTATTATTCTGTCCCATTACTTTTGGTCCCTTAACAAATATGCAAACTGTTGTAATTCTTACACCATTCACCTGATGTGAATGTAAATACCCTCAAATTAAAGTTGACAGTCTGCAGTGAAAGCACATCTTGCTTGTTTAATTTCAAATCCATTGTGTTGGTGTATAGAGCCAAATATGTTAGAATTGTGTCAATGTTAGAATTGTGTCAATGTCCCATTATATGGACCTGACTGTGACTTTTAAAATTCACATACACTTAACATCAGCAGATTATCCTGATTATTGTTCTAACATCTGACCAGTAACATTTTCACAGCAAATTGGAGTATTTGCTTCTGATCCTTTAAAATGATAAAACAAAAGAACCAAAAAAAATGGTTGAGTTCTGACCAGGTGTTTTGTCGATGGCCTCATTTATACTCAATTGATAATTAATAATAGTTAATTGTGTTGTTTCCAGGTGACGGTGAACTGGTTTCAGATGCAGCAGGCTCAGGTGGCGTCTCTGCCCATTAACTTCCAGTCGCTATGTGAAAACTCCAAACTGTATGAACCGGGTCTGTGTTACACTGAATTTGTGAAGAGTCTGCCCTCTGACAGGTCCAGGGTCGAATCCTTCTCCTTCGACATCTCCAGCACACACAACACAGGGTACGTCTATATCACTAT
>CAIGQZ010032287.1:13254103-13268272 GCA_903798205.1 Danio tinwini | reverse complement strand
ATATATATATATATATATATTCATCTATTGCAAATCTCTGTTCATAGTTTATACATCCTGTTTATAATGTTCATAGTACATCCATCTGTAAATATTACACATAGTTTATTTTTTTACTTATACCTATACCCTGCACTTGCTGCTATTGCACTCCTGGTTAGACTTAAACTGCATTTCGTTGTACTTATACATGTGGAATGACAATAAAGTTGAACCTAATCTAATCAAATCTAATATTGTTTTAACGTCTAGTCAGTATGGTCAACTGTTCTCGTTTCCATTTCAAGTTTGGGTGTTTAACCAGTCTCACCCAATCCAAACAGTTTCCCAGAAATCTTTTTTTGTATGTTCATGCAGGTTGAAGCGAGCGGTGAACAGCACTCCCTCAGCCCTAGTGCACTTATCGCAGGTGTCTGGAGATTTCCTGAGCGCAGACGAGGTGGAGAGTCACGTTCAGGCTCGCACTGCAAAGATGCCGGACGGACGCTCACACAGCACCACAGATGTTCAAGGTAGAGAAGAATCTGTTTTTTTATTTTTTTGTTATTGTTGTTGGTTTTTTCTTAATGTTCAGCATCACTGCAGGGTTTGGCTGACTTCCCTGGAATGCTGAAAGTGAATGGCTGCCTCAGGATGAGCCCTCGTTTGTCTCTTTTATGAACAAGTTTGTTCTTTTCACTAATGACAGCATCAAACCTCCGCTCTGAGATACGCCTGTTTCAACACAGATCATTTGGACACAATAGTGTTTTAGGAGATCTCATTAAGCTTTATGAGGTGTAAGGAAAAAAATGCTGATGCACACACAAGGCTGAACTGATCATCTTGTGTTTGTTTCCTGAATTTACTTTATCTCTTACTCTATCTTCCTGTTTGTTAGGGCTAGGTGTATGACTCAGTAATGATTCACTTTGATTCTGATTGAAAAGTTCTTGATTTATTCAATTCTAAATTAAAAGAACTCTGGTTCTGATTTAAAAGTCCTTTATTTAACATAATTCTGAGTCTCATTCAAGAGCTCTTGATTCACGAGTATACTGATTCTTCTTTGAAGGCCCTTGATTCATTTGAGTTCTGATTTAAAAGTCCTTGATTGATTAGAATTTCAAATCTCATTCAAGAGCAATTGATTCGTTGCAATTATGATTGAAAAGACCTTGATTTAATAGAATTCTGAGTCTCATGCAACAGGTTTTGATTCAAGAGTATCTTGATTCTGTTTTGACGGACCTTGATTTATTTGAATTCTGATTCAAAAGGCTTTGATTTATTGGGATTCTTAGTCTCATGCAACAGATCTTGATTCACGAGCATTCTGATTCTGTTTCGAATGCCCTTGATTCATTGGAAGTCTGATTCTGATTTAAAAGTCCTTGATTGATTAGAATTTTAAATCTCATTCAAGAGCTCTTGATTCATGAGTATTCTGATTCGGTTTCGAAGGCCCTTGATTCATTGGAATTTAATAAAATTCTGAGTCTCATGCAACAACTGTTGATTCTTGATTCTTTTTTGAAGGCCTTTGATTCATTGGGAATTCAGATTCTGATTCAAAAGCTCTGTATTTAATAGAATGCTGAGTCTCATTCAACAGCTCTTGATTCACGAATGCCTTCATTCAATTCTGATTCTGATTCAAAAGGCCATTGATTCATTTGAATTTTGAATTAAAATAATTAAATTTAATTAAAATGCCTTGATTTATTAGAATTCCAAATATCATTCAAGAGCTCTTGATTCATGAGTATTCTGATTTTGTTTGGAAGGCCCTTGATTCATTGCAGTTCTGAATTAAAAGACCTTTATTTAATAGAATTCTGAGTTTCATGCAACAGATCTTGATTCAAGAGTATCTTGATTCTGTTTCGAAGGCCCTTGATTCATTTGAATTCTGATTTAACAGGCTTTGATTTATTGGGATTCTGAGTCTCATGCAACAGATCTTGATTCATGAGCATTCTGATTCTGTTTTGAATGCCCTTGATTCATTGGAAGTCTGATTCTGTTTCAAAAGTCCTTGATTGATAAGAATTTCAACTTTCATTCAAGAGCTCTTGATTCATAAGTAATCTGATTCGGTTTTAAAGGCCCTTGATTAATTAAAATTCTGATTCAAAAGGCCTTGATTTATTTGAATTGTGAGTCTCATTCAGCAGCTCTTGATTCACAAGTATTTTGAGTCTGTTTCGAAGGCCCTTGATTCATTGTAATTCTGATTCAAAAGGCCTTGATTTTTTAGAATTCAGATTCTTATTCAACCGCTCTTGATTCAAGAGTATCTTGATTCTGTTTTAAAGGCCCTTGATTCATTTGAATCCTGATTCAAAAGACATTTAGCATTAGGAAATACGGAAGAATCTTTTGGTTTGGGAATCCAGCTACACTGGTACACTGTATAATTTTGAGTCACTTACAGTTTAAGAACTAGTTCATGAGAGTCATTAGCTTCAGAAACTTCACATGTATATAGCATGGTTCGGATTAATTAAAATCATTTAGTTTGTATGAGTCATTTGTCTTAGGATTTGGACTATACTGATACACTATATTGTGTTGGTTCATTTGTGTTCACTTCACCACTATATGGTTTTGATTTACCTTGAAAAAGGTTAGAAAGAGTCATTAGTTTAAGAAATAAGACTAAACTGGTACACTATAAAGTTTTGATTCTGTTAAAGTAACTTGGTTATGAGATTAACTAAAATGATTCAGTTCATACAAGTAATTTGTTTTGTATATCAGGCTACACTTGTACAGTAAATAATTATGATTCACTTGAAATAAGAGGCTGTGCAGAATGCTATATAAATGAACCTGACTTGATTTGGTGAACTATTTGGTTCTGACAAGAAAAAAAGATTCATACGAGTCATTAACATTAGGAAATACGGAAGAATCATTTGATTTGGGCGTAATTTTAATACACTTTTAAGAACTGGTTCATGAGAGTCATTAGATAAAAAAAACTTCACATCTATATTGCATGGTTTGGATCGATTTAAATGAGTCATTTGTGTCAGGATTTGGACTATACTGGCACACTATATTGTGTTGGTTTATTAAAACATTTAAATGAATTTGGTTATAAGATTGACTAAAATAAATCATACAAGTCATTTGTTTTGTGTATCAGGCTTCAATTGTACAGTAAATGATTTTGATTCACTTAAAAGAACATAGCTTAATATTACAATATTATATAAATGAACCTTACTTGATTTGGTGCGCTATATGGTTCTAATAAAAAAAAAAGATTCATAAGAGTCATTTGTTTGAGAATCATTGATATATGCCATGTTATATAGTTAAACACAATGATTGATATGAACATGAAAGCAAAGTTTGTGTATTCAGCTAAAGGTTTGTCACTATCATGTGTTGTTTTAACAGCTCTGAGGATACAGGGCCCGTTCCGCGTCTGGAGGACCAGCAGTCAGGGTGGAGGCATGTGCAGTGACTCGGAGAGTGCTGGAGGAAGCAGTGAATCTCGCTCTATGGACTCGCCTACAGCAAGCCCAGGTACAGCGATCAATCATACTCCTATACTGTAAATCTCTCATTGCCTGTGGCCAAAAAACACATGATTGACAGCTCACGTGTCTCAAGTCTGCATAGCATAGTAACGATAAACAGACCAGTCACGCTTTCTGGTGCATATCTACCCAAGATGCCATCCGTTGCTTACAGTAACATGGTTGCTCTTAGAAGGTTGGCGTCAGTAAGATGTAAGACATTTAAATGACTGTAAAGGCATTTACAAAGTTACAGAAAAATGTATATTGTTTTTAAAAACAGAACTTGCTATTTATCAGTTGACCACAGATTTTACATGACAGTAAGCAATGCAGCAGTTTTCAACAATGATAATAAAGAGAAACATTTAAGCACTGAATCATGATATTATAATGCTTTTTTAAAGGATCATGAGAAACTGAAGCCTGCAGCTTTGTGACCACTGAAGAAATTAGCATTTTATAAATAAATTACTGTAAAAATTTAGATTTTTTCATTTTTTATTGTTTAATTGTTAATTTTAATTGTATTTTTATATAATTATAATATTTTAATTAGTTTTGGGCAAAACTTAATCGCGATTAATTACATCCAAAATATGAGTTTGTTTTGACAATATATATGAGTGTATTGTTTATATTTACTATGTATATGTGATACACACATAAAAAAACTATAAGAAAATAGATATAAAACATATATGTTTTATATCTAAATATAAAAACTATATATATATATATATATATAACTTATAATTTAATAAAAAAATGTATATATTCAGATTACTATTTTAAATATATTACAATGTATTTTAATAATATTTTAACATGGATTGTTATCACTGTTGTCAAGATATAATGTCAAGTTCTTATGAAAATTTGTTGAAAACTATAAATTGCATGAAAATATATATCCCTAAAGAAGAAGAATATTAATATACAAATGTATATTTCCTAAAGCACTTTACATGCAAGCAGTCACAAGAAAAAACATTTTAAAAACTACAGCAAGCTTTAAAGGTCCTGAGAAGTGCTTTTTTTATTGCATGTTTGACATATTCTCAACTGAAAATAAAAAGAGGGTGGGACAGAGTAGCTTCTTCCCTTTTAAAAAAGCAGCCAATAGCAGTTCATTATTATCACAGCTCTGCCAGTGAGAGTGGTTGAGCTTAAGAGCAACAAATAAATAGCAAATTTTGAAGAGGGGTGGGGCACGTCAGCTTCTACATAGCATATGATGATTTTATGAGAAACTGAAGTATGAGAAGACGTGAAAAAAATCAATGATCCATTTGGGCGTAAGTGACAAACTGCAAGCGTTGAATGTTTATATCTGTTTTATTTTGTCAATGTTTTGGAGCACACTAGCTTACAGATATCCTTAAAATTAACAGTCTAAAAGTAGCATCTAAAATTATATTTTTTTATTTCACGGAACCTTTAAATATAACCAACAATGCAGGTGAAAATGTTTTGATCAATAAATTCCACCATTGGTAAGCATTAGATTGACTTTCAAAACATTCCCAAAGCCAGTATAATCATTAGTATATTCATTTGTACAAGAAAACTTGTTTATTTCCATTCATTGTGCCATTTACTAGGTGACTTTAAGAGAAGGCTTCCCAGGACCCCATCCACAGGCACCATGTCTTCAGCAGATGATCTGGATGAGAGAGAACCTCCGTCTCCTTCAGATAATGGTGAGCTTTTAGTTCACTTAATAACACTTCTTCCAAACATGCTATCTGACATTGCACACACAGCTTTATTTACTGTAACACACAGACAATGTAGAGAATGCAGTCCAAGCATGCTGTAGGCTGCTGGAAACATTTGTCAAAGTCAAAAAATTGAAGGTAGTGAATGTCGTCTTTTAGGTTTGAGCGAAATGGTGACAGAGGCGGCCAGTTCTCCGGGACCCTTCCGCAACACACAGATGTCTAAAGCCGCGCAGACGCATAAACTGAGAAAACTGAGGGCTCCATCCAAATGCAGGGAATGTGACAGTCTTGTGGTGTTTCATGGTGCTGAATGCGAGGAGGTGAGACATTATTTGCAAGATGTTATTGTATAGTTGTTTTTTTTACAAATGCTATTGGATCCCAAGGCTTTGCAGGTGAATAGGGTAAAACAATCAAATTAAATAGTTATCACCATCTGTCCTCAGCTGATTTTGCACATTAAGAATTGCTAACAGGTTTGTATTACACACTTTTTATGTTCTAAATATGCAAAATAGGCATCATTTACTGACATATGCACTAATTTGCATACATTTCTAATATGTATGCACAATATATTAGCAGCCATATTAATATCAGCCAATAAATGATGCTATTTTAAAAAAAATTGTAATCAGCCCAACATTAATTTGATATCTTAAGCTGATAAATTATTTATTTTTCCACTGGTTGAACTTTTTATTTCAGAAAAAGCAGCCAAACAGTCTTGTAACAGTTTTAGTTGGCCTTTCTGTTAAAAATTCATACATAGTCATGCTATATCAGGAATAAATACAAAAAGTTATCTACTGTATTCTTATCCTCCATTTTGGTTAATTTTCAGTGACTTTGTTGCTTTGGGTTTATCTTTTTTTGTCAGGCAATAGATTTTATTTTCATAAAAGAAAAGTGGCCATAGAAATGGATAGTTGTCTGCACCAATAGCCTAGTGGTACTGTGTGCCGACATATAGCACAGAAGTGCTCACGGCGACCTGAATTCGATTCCTGGCTTGAGGTCCTTTGGCGTTCTTTCCTGTCTCTCTGCTCCCAATGCTTTCCTGTCTAAAATCTTCACTGTCCTATATCATAATAAAGGTAAAAACACCTTAAAAAAATTCTTAAAGAAATAGATGGTTGATTAATAAACTTCAGTTCAACATGTCTGAAGTTCAAGATCAGTTCAAACATGTCTGAAGTTAAGGGTAAAAAAAACTAAAATGGTTGTTCGCTGTATGTGTTTGCCTTTTTAAAAAAAAATAATATTTACATTTATCAGCCTATATAGCGACTATCGCCCTTCAAATCTAAGGTTATTGATTATTGGTATCAAAAATTCCATATCCGTGCATCTCTAAAATTGATAATTGGATGAAGTCAGGTTTATAATTCATGTAAAAAAATTGTGACATATTTGAGTGTGTTACATATTTTTATATGAACATTTTTATATGAACATATCCCTCGGTAAAAGCGTTCAGATATAAATAAAACTGTAAATGTTTGTTTGTGCAGCTGAAGTGGAGATTTATGGCTCTTTAAAGAAAAAAAAAAGAGTAAAAAAGTTTACAGACAGAAATATCAAATGTGACAAAAGAAACTCCTTAAAAAAAAAACTTTATGAAGAGCCAAATAAGTCTAGAATGAACTAAATTAACCAGTTATTATTTTCCCTGTATCGACACGCTTTAAGATGAAGAATAGTTTTAGTTAATTTGAACCAATTAATCATGTAATCTAATTTTCATCCTTATGTTTTTTAGTGTTCTCTGGCTTGCCATAAGAAGTGTTTGGAGACTCTGGCCATCCAGTGTGGGCATAAGAAGCTCCAGGGAAAACTGCATTTATTTGCTATCGACTTTGCTCAGGCGGCTAAAAACAGTCCTGATGGAATCCCCTTCATTATCAAAAAATGCACCTCGGAGATTGAAAACAGGGCGCTTAACATCAAGGTGTGCACTTCCTCTCTTTATCTGATGTATTTCCTGGAGGATATGAGATGTAGATGTTGAGCGAGACTAAAAGATGGTTTTGTTGTTGTTTTCCTAAAAGGGAATTTATCGTGTTAATGGTGCCAAATCTCGGGTGGAGAAGCTTTGTCAGGCTTTTGAGAATGGCAAAGACTTAGTGGAGCTTTCGGAACTCTACCCTCATGATATCAGCAACGTCCTCAAACTCTACTTACGCCAGGTGATTTGAGGAGGTTTTTTTGTAGCCATTCTAATAATGTTTCTAATTTTTTTTAATAGTACTATTTATATTTACATGTGTTTATTTTTTATTTTTTTAACTTCCCTCAGCTCCCTGAACCTCTCATTCTTTTCCGATACTATAACGACTTCATCGGCCTGGCCAAAGAGAGTCAGAGTATCATTGTTGATGAAGTGGAGGCATCAAGAGGAAGTCCAACCTCCACCACTCCACAGATCAGTGTGGAGCTCAATCGGGTCCTCTTCAAGATTAAAGACCTGCTGCGCCAGCTTCCTCCAGCCCATTATAAGACACTGCAGTTCCTCATTCAGCACTTGCACAGGTCTTTGACTCCCACACCGAGATAAAACCCATTGTATATGTGTGTTTTAATCAGAATTTTAATACTAACACCACCACTCTTCTTTTCTAAATAGAGTGTCAGAAAGGGCAGATGAGAACAAAATGACTTCCAGTAATTTAGGCATCATCTTCGGTCCCACATTGATCAAACCCCGACAGGCCGATGCCGAAGTATCTCTGTCCTCTTTGGTGGACTATCCCTATCAGGCCTTGATTGTGGAGCTTTTAATCCGCCATTACGAGATGATCTTCGACACTCCTCTGAGTCCTCTTCCACCTTCCTCGCCTGTAGCAGAGAGCTCACCGCTACCCATCAAATCACGCTTCACCCCTCAGGAGAAGGAGCAACAGCTTAGCCGACATTCAAAGTCCCTGGTGGACATTAAGGAGGTAAGACAGAGTGATATTTTAAGATATTGTGCATTTAATCATAATCAAAGTCGCTATCCTGTTGAAAAGGACATCAAAATCCAGGCTCTGCTAGTCATTCAGATAGGATTCAGACTGACCCAATCTAGTCATAACCTGGTCAAAATGGATGTTTATCTGGACTACCAGCTGATGGACCTTGTTTGACAATCTTAATTAAAACTGTAGACTGCTTTTGATCAATACAATTTTGGATTTTGTAGTCCAAGATGGTCTACCATTCCTATCCAGCTTGCCTGAACAAAAGAGATACACCAGTTGGTTTTAGCTGGATTGCCAAGTTATGGACCTGGTTTTGAGCATCTTTAGACCACTAATCAGACCATTTTGACTAGTAACAGTTGGGTTTTCTACCAGTGTTTTGTAGCTTCTCTGAACAACCAAGTCCATCAATGAGTTTTAACTGGACTGCTAGTGAGTGAGGCTGATTCTGATCTTTATTAAGCTAGTTAGGACTGTGTAGACTAAATCTGACAAATAACAGTTGGGTTTTGTGGTAGAAAATAGCCTTATTAATTATATCCAACTTGACTGATCAAAACCAAAAATGCACAAATTAGTTTTAGCTGAACAGCTAGTTGATGGACCTGGTTCTGAGCGTCTTGAAAAAGCTAGTTTGAATTGGTTAGAAACTGTTAAGCAGTAACAATTGGTTTGTTTTATGATCCAAGATGGTCTACGAGTTTTAAAAAACTGTTCCACCAGTTGGTTTTTGCTAGACTGCCAACTGGTGAAGTCATGGTTTTGAGCATCTTGATGATGTTAGTTCACCATTTTTGACCAATTGGCTTTTTGTTGTTCAAGATGTCTTTTCCAGCTCAGCTCATCAAAACCAGGTCCACCAGCTGCTTTTTCTAGCAGAAAGAACTTCAAATAATTTAATGATCTAAACGGAACAGAAACTCATATTTGCATTTTTGTCCTTGTTTTTAAAAAGCAACAACAGTCAAAAGCTAAGATGTATAAAAGGCATTCCTCCGTAATACCTTCTATGCATCTGATGGATGAGGTGAAAGAGGGAAAGATAAGATCTGACAAAGACTTTGCTCCAGGTCAGTATTATTTTACCCGGTTAAAAAACAATCATTCAGTCACACAGTGTGGAAAAATAAAAGCTTCATCTTCTCTCACTCTTTGCAGTTGGTGATAAAGTGGACATGAACAAGCTCCTCTCAACAAGTGTTCCTGAAATGCGAAACTCGCCTGGCCTGACTCGTCGTAACCATGTGACCAGAGTCCAGCTACGACCTCCAAGACCCAAGCTTGTCTCTCGACCAACCAGCATGCCAGCAGAACGCCTTCTCAACCTCTCTAAGGTGGATGAATGTAATGTAAAGAACTCCGTAGAGCAAGAAGAAACCCACAGTCGAGATCCCGTCATCGAGGAAGTGTCCGAAGAGGAGAAGCCCAAGTCCAGAGCGGGAAACCATTATAGGAAATCATACATCGACACACAAACTCTACGGCGGACTTGGGACAAGCAATACAAGCATCATGACATCACTCCCAAAACCTGTCCTGTAGATTCTGAGTCCAATGACACCAATGTTCACACTTCTTCACTCGCGTCGTTGTCTTTCTCAGAACACACCAAAAGCCCTAGCACCGTTCTTGCTAACAGACCCTACACCATCGCTGTGAGGCCTGGACGGACTTTACGTAGGGAAGGAAACATTAGTGAGTTTTGTCCAGTTCCTACAGCCTTCAGGCCCCCAAGAACTCTTCAACCTCCACCTGGAACGTTCTACAAGCCTCCAGGAGGCAAGAGCAAATCATTAACTGAGGTTGAACTCAAGTCTGTTAGAGCAACCGCAAACAGTACTGAAGAAGAAGAGGATGATGATGACGATGATGATGAGGAAGAAGAGTTTGGCGTGGAAGTCTCGGTTGATGAACCCGAGCCAGAATTAGACAAAGAAACATCAGTGGACGCCCATGATACAAGTCCACTTCCACTCCCCGAATCGCCAGGCTCTAGCCCAGAGGAACTCGGACAAAATGAGACCAAACCTGTGTACCAGAGACTCCGATCACGGCGCATGCAAGATCTCGAACACCGCGAGGCTCATTTTGTTTAAGATCTAGACAATTATGGATAATTTTGGAGCTGTTGGTGAAGGGCTAACAACTTGAACCCATGAATTTTTGTGACAGCCCCATATTGTATGTATGGAAATTTGCTTCCATAACTGTGAAGAGATCCAAGGACGTGTTATATAACTATATATTAATATATTCCACATCTGCTGATTTGAAATAATCAAACAAACCCCTTGGACAAGAATTTTTACCCAGTATGCACTTAATGTTTTATTTTTTTTTTTACTTTTATCGCATCACTTATGCACCAAGGACAAAACAATCCATTTTTTTCTTATTATAACCCCAGAACGTCACTGTGCAATTTCATTTACACTGCATATGGATTTTTATATTGTTTAAAATCTATAAATATATATATTCTGTATATTTCTGTATTTTTATGTTTTACACCAAAACCAAATCAACCAAGCTGTTACAGTTGCGTATCGTCACTTTATTTTAATCATAAAAATGCACTTATTAGACTTTGGAACCACATTTTTCCCGCTACTGAATTGTTGAACTACGCGCAGTGTTAATTTTGTTATTCAAAAACAACAGATGGATGTAATCTGAACTGTCGTTATACACTTGTTTTGTTAAAGTGTGCAAAGGTATTTCTTTCTTTTTATACAAAAACTGTTAATAGTAATTATTGTTTATAGGTTTCGTAATACAGTAGAAAGCTTTCAGAAATGCTACTTGGCCCACGTTCTGTATTAAGTGTTCATATAATATTGTAACAGTTTGCCCAAAGTTTTGTTTTCTTATTTCTTTTTTATGTTTCATGTCTACTGAAATGTCATTGTACCCCAAAACAAGCAAGTCAAACCAAAGCAAGTGCCTTCAATTACAATATGAGTATCCACTGACACAAATTAGCTGGTCTAAACCACATTTTAGACTAGTTTAAGACATATTCAGTGTTATATTGTGAATGGCACCCACATATCGGATGTGATGCTAGTCTTTTAACAGCATTTTTGAAATGTCTTACCTTTCCTTAAGTGTAAAAACAGGTACATGTGAAAATACACACTTGTAACTTATTAAAACCACAGCTGACGTCATACTTGATTTCATGATTTGACTTGTGATTTCGAAGATTTCGATCTACCTATCAGGATTGTATTATCCTAAACGTATGCATAAATACCTTATTTTGTAATGGCAACGATATGAGTGCAGAAATATGACCATGATGGCTTTTTCTCTCTCATTTATTATGATACAGTTCATCCTGATTTTACTAGTGCATATTGTCAGTATTTTATACCCTAATTCATCAATGTGCGGTTTATTTATAAACTAATTTCGAGAGGATCACATGCTTATGGTTGAACACGGCTGGTACAGCATCAGCTCCGTATATTGCATCAATCAGATGAATACTGACTCATAAATATCCAGTTTTCCACTCCAGTCATCTTCATCTTAAAGAATCCCCCCTTCCACCCCTACTCCTCCCCTTTTCCTGATAGGGCGGCACAGCGGCCCAGTGGTTAGCACTGTTGCCTCACAGCAAGAACACCACTGGTTCGACCCCTCACAGAGCCAGTTGACATTTCTGTGTAGAGTTTGCATGTTTTCCCCGGGGATTGCCAGTGTCCTCCCACCGTCCTAAGACATACACCATATGTCACGGTTGTGGTGGGGAAAAGGAGCGAGGACTCAAATGCAGTAAATTAAGGGGTTTAATAATAATATAAATAAATTAAATGCAAAACAAACAACCCCGAGGGGGAAAACATTAACAAAACATACAAATAAACTTCATTGGGCAGGCTGGCAGGGATCAGGACTGGACAAGGCTACAAACGACAGGACACAGAGAGAAAAGATGACGAACTGGCACATGACAGCAGACATGAGGAGAATATAAGCAGAAATAAAATTAACACAAACAGGTGAATCTGATAAACTAATAATGGGTTAACAAGGAGGGTAGGGCTAGACAATAGACGGGAAAGCACATGACACAAAGAGACAACACAAGCCATGCTCTCAGTGGCGGAGCTAGAATTTTTTACATGGGGTGGCCACTGCTATTTCAGGGGGTCCATACACACACACTGTACTCAAATACAAATGCACACACAAACACACTGAAAGTGTTTAAAAAAAACTAATCTAATTAATTACCAACATAATACAAAAATATAATAATTTTATCATCATCTACTCACTTTGTTGTGAGTTAATAAGTAATGACAGGATTAGACTTTTTTGGTGGAACATTCCTGAAGCTCAGCTTAAATTCTAACATTGGTTAAAACGTGATTGCCTAGTAGATGCTCTGACCTGCTGGTGGACCTGCAGTCTGACCTAGTTTGGATATGCGCATAAAAAACAGTTGATGGAAACGCCAAGATGCACATAAAATTGGAACATGCACATAAAAAAAACATGAGTAGAATAAACTTTTTTATTCTATAAAAGATGTGCATAAACTACAATGGAATTAAAAAAGTCATGTAATTTTGTTATGAGAGATCATGTGATGATAAAAATGTGTGTGTGTGTGTATAGACAAATCAGCAGGCTGAGCACACTGTAAAACATCTGAAATGTTGTTTTGGTCATTGTTAAATGCCTTAACCATTTCAGTATTACTGTTATTATATTATTAATTACCTCCAGAATCAAGAGCGTCTGCTCCGCATATCTCACACCTTCAAACGCCACCGCACGTTTACTGCGTGTCAGGATTGTCTTCTGAGGCGCAAATCATTTATTACATGAAGGAAGATTGACGCAACTTCTGTTATCGCAGCAAATTCTGTTTTACTGTTGATATTTGGCGCCAGTTAATCAGGAAGTGACCATTTTGTTCTCTTTGACTTGTTGGATGGAAACCTGATGGAAACGCTTCTTTTATTTCCACATCTCTCATTAAGTTAACTGATGTCGTCGGTGCCTCGTTAACTTACGCAGCGGCTAAATGTTCCTCAGCAAACAAACCTTATAATAAACTATAAAGCGTATTTCAAATATTATGTTATGACGTATTATTATTATTTGTCTTACTTGAAACCATGCTCTTGTCTTCGCCTCGTCGTTGATTTGAAAATAGCTTGAGCGTTGCCGGCAAAATTCAAAAACTTCTTTAGATAAATAAGACAATCAGCATCAGAAAACTGCCAGTAGCAAATACAATTTTGTGGTGGCACCCGGGTGGCCAGTCGGATGTCAGGGGTGTCCAGTGCCACCCCGGACACCCCTCTGGCTCCGCCACTGCATGCGCTCACATAAAACGAGACTAGAACACACAGCCAATGAGAGAACTCATTAACTGCGTGTCCATATGACAACACAAGCACGCGGTGCATGTAAAATTGCAACACGTGCTAAACATAACACCAACAGAAGACTGAACACAAGACACGAGCCCACGACAGATGAAAACATCTTACTGTGCGCTCACACATAAGCAACGCGCATGTTTCATCTCAGCGCAACCAAAACCAACCAGACTGAGACGCTGAGAATGAAACAGCGCGATGCCGACAGAACAAAACACAAACATGAGTACAAAAGCGCGCGCGCACAGCCTGCACGCACTCACGACGGTGCACACACAGAGACACACACAATGACAGAAAACAAATGCTCGACCCGAGAAAGCTCGGGCAGAGCACTACAGGACAAGACCGAGCTAGTGTCTGGACTCTGCCACCAAAACAAGAGTTTACAAGACCAGAGTGGCAGAACCCTGACGCCATAAGTATATTACCTACTCCAAAGTAGCATCTTAAGACAAACCCTTAGCCAGCTATATCTCAGAACGCTCACAAGCAGAGGAGTTTTCGAGACCTACCTGAGCTCAAACTCCCCTTTCACCCTTCACCCTTCTTTTTCAATTTATAGTCA
>CAIGQZ010032287.1:13238923-13249103 GCA_903798205.1 Danio tinwini | reverse complement strand
GTGCATTTCTTCTAAATCAATAAATGAGAATTCCTAGGGTGGGATTAGACAACGGATGCATGTATTTGTTACATTGTCAGCACATATAACCGGCTTGACATGTTTGGTGGAGACAAAAATGAGCACAAGTGACTTTCCTGCTGCTTTTGTCCAGGTAGGTGCTGTGTGTGACCCCTGTAGGGGCGAAGAGCAGCAGTCATGGGGACCAACAGCCAGGTGCAGCTGCTCCTCTGGAAAAACTGGACCATCCGCAAGAGGCAGAAGGTGAAATGTTCATTCACTCTCCAGAAAATAAATTCTGCCTGGTTTTACACTGAATATGAGTTAAAGCTTGATTATATGTGTACTGAAAACTTTAATTTTTTATGGGTTTCTCTGTATTTTCACCCAGACGCGGCTCTTAATGGAGATTATGTGGCCTGTGGTGCTTTTCATTGGACTGGTTTGGCTGAGAAAAGCGAACCCCCTTTACAGACAACATGAATGTATGGATGCTGATTAGGATAGTAATTTGGGATAGTAGTTTTTCAGTTTAAACATTTTTTATTCTTATTTTGATGACAAGACAGCTGAATTAATGGTACAGTTCACCCATAAATGGAAATTTACTCACTATTTATTCAACTTTAAGTGGTTCCAAACCTCTGTAGATTTGGTTAATCTGCTGAACACTAAAGAAGATATATTTTGAAGAAATCTAAAAACATGTAGCCCCTGACTTCCATATTAGGGGAGAAAATGCCATGGAAGTCTATGAAGGAAACTCAGAAAGGTTTGAAACAAGTAAGGGAGAGTAAATGATGAAAGAATGTCTTTTTCATCAATCACTTTTTAAGTTAAATGTCTTTTTAAAAATGTTATGGATTTAACATGATGTAAGTAAATTGTAATAATGTTCACAGACACACAATACATTTTTCAAGGATATTTATTTAAAACTCTAAACTGTATATTTTACTTAATATGAAACAATTCCAGCCATATTAAAAAAGTAACAGGTCTCACTAGCAAGGTTGTCATCCATATTTTTGTGCATGTTGGGATATGCTGTAGCATAAACATAATGGCAACATACATGTCAAATTGTAGAATATTGGCAATATTGACCAGTTTGCTTTTTCTCAGGTCATTTTCCAAACAAAGCCATGCCTTCATCTGGCGTCCTTCCATGGATCCAGGGGATCGTCTGCAATGCCAACAACCCGTGTTTCCAGCACACGACTCGTGGAGAATCTCCAGGCCTGGTGTCCAACTACAACAACTCAATGTGATTTGACTTCCATGTGCAAACTATGCAAATAAACTAGTCCTCCATGGCTCTAATCAATGCATTTGTCTTATTCAGATTGGCTCGTTTTTGGTCAGACGCACAGGAGCTGCTGTTTGAAGATGCTGAGTTTCTGCAGTTGGGACGGTTTTGGCAGGAACTTGTGGCTATGAGCAGCTTTATGGATACTCTTCGGACCAATCCTGAAGCAATTGCAGGTCAGCAAATCTCACGTCACCTCGGTTTCCTAACCGTTCTTTCACTGTTTACACCACTCTCTCAGATTACATCCTCAATCTGCCTTGAAGAGGTTCTTTCATGGGGAATGTTAAGAAGCTTATGCTCCTTCTATACTATTATTTTTAGAGAAAGCACTTTCATTTGTTTACCTCTTGACAGGGCACACAAATAGAAGTCGTCTGGGTTTTGAGTTCAACATACTTACCCCAACAGTTCTAATGAGTCTGTCCTTGCTAGAAAAACAAACGTCTGTGGCCGTCAGTGAAAATGTGATGCATTGTCCTCAGGATTTTGGAATAAAGCCCAAAGTATACTTCAACATGTCATCCGAACGCATGCAGTCTTGACATAACCCTAGTTTGACTGTTGCATAGATGTCGGCTGTTGATATTATTTTGGTGCAGCCTTTGAGGAAATTCACATTAGGAGTGTGTGGTGACCACAAAGAGTGAACCCCTGAGGAACATTCTCAAAGCTAAAATGCTGAATGTGAGATCACACAGACTTGTGGACTAAGTAAACTTGCAGCCCTGTACCAAATGGCAAGGCAATTCCTGGAAATCTACCTTCCTGCAGAGTTCAGCTCTAACCCTGATTAAACATACTTGGACCAATTAATTAAGGCCTGAACATAATTCGGATTGTAACATTATAATTACAGGTAGCTGTGTTTGATATGGGTTGCTACAGAAATTTGCAGGAAGGTAGATCTCCAGGAACAGAGTTGATCATCCCTGCCTTACGATCTTCGTCTGAGTGCTTATGTGTCTGATGTAATGCTACAGTACTTTTAGGCCTGATCCCTATTCTATTTTTGTACTCCTACCCCTTCCCCTTGGCCCTTGAAACAGAGCGTGACGGGAAATGGGACACCACTACAACACCTGCAAAATTTCATATCCCTTGGTTTCGAATGTGATCCTGAACAATCTCAGTTTCAAGGGCTATCTAGTCATTTCCCTTAGCTTTACGCCTTCAAGCTAAAGAGAATTAGGACACCCCTACCCCTTCACGTGAACTCGCAAAACGAGGGGTAAGGGGAAGGGGTAGAATTGGGATTGGGCCTTACTTTAATGTAGAAGTCCACTGTGGAGCTCACCTCAGTGTAGGCTCAGCAGAAGTTTGTATCGAGGTTGAATTGAGGCATCTGTCCAAAATCACACCGAAAACCAATTTTTGCTCAAGTCTATATTTTTTTGAAGTTTCACTTTGGCAATTAAATATAAGCTTGCTCAGATCAGTAGAAATGTATAAAAAAAAGATATAGTGGCTGCAAAACGGGCAAAGCTAAGCAATAGGACACGCTATGGTCTTGTGGACTTGAGCCCAAATAATAATTTAGTCCTGTCTCAAATAGTTTTTCAAACATTCACAGTGTTCCTCTGAGTATGCATGCCATTTTGACTCTGAGTAGGTGTGCAATGAAATCGTAAAGCATTGAGCAAACAGGTCCCTTGTGATTACCTTTCAGAAGTGATGAATGGGACACTGTACGACCTCTTAGATTTAAGCTCAAAGTATATCTCTGCCCTGTCCAAAATGGCAGCATGTATGTCCGATTTGACTGTTGTTGGGTTGAAGCCTGCTGTGGAGCTCACCCTAAAGCCTAGTTTATACTTCTGCGTTGAGTGCATTTATACTTCTGTCTGCTGTTTGTGTTGCTCTGCAATAACACTCCCGTAACGCCAGCTGGCTGTGAGGTTTTTATGTTCCTCTGTGTGGAGTTTCTTTGCTGTTGTTTTGTTTTTTCTGAACGCTACCTTAATGTACGAGAAGCTAAAACTCAATCATTCTGAGGCTGGAACCAACGGACGTGCAACAACTTTAATCATAAGGTAAACACAAAACAAAAGTATCTATCAGGAGCTCCTTTACGGGACTCAACACTCACTCCAACGGGTTAATGCGACATGTAGTTAATTTTTTTTAAAGGTGTGCGTCAGCTTCGGCTTCAGCCACGGCAAGGGCTATGCAACCGCGTGAAGGCTGCGCTGTGCTTGGCGCAGAAGTATAAATCAACCTTAACTCTAACTTAAAGTATACTTTGCCTCATGGCACCCAAAACCCTTGCATACCTGCTCCAAATCAACAGTTTGCTACCATAATGTTGCTTTGAAAACCAGGTTGAAAAACTGCTGTGGTGTGCATTCATCTGCTGCCTGTTTAACTAAGTTTAAAGGGCCACGAAACCCCCCTGTCTCAACAGGGTGTTTTCACACCTCTAGTTTGAAAAAAGTCAGGAAAATGGGCGTGTCCAGCTCTGTTTAGGTGGGAGTGTCGGGGGAGGGAAAGAGGGAAGGATTTGCAAATATGGGAGTTTCCATTTGGGCACGTGCTGATTTTCACATTAATTTGATTAATTTGTCGACTTTAACTGCAGTTTGGCACTTTCACTTTCGATTCAGGAACATTTCCTGCATGTACCCCGTGACAAACGAGATATTGAAAGCGAGGAACTGCTGGAGAGTGAAGTTTTAATGGAATGTTTGATACCGCATGGTGAATGGGAGAAAAAAACCCTTCGCATTTCTCGGTAATTTGGATGCACTCAGTAGGTAGAATCAGAAAGCCGTGTGTAGACTATCCTGTCACAAAATGCGGTGAAAATCCTACATGACGGTCATAGTTTGATTGCGGGGTTTACATGTTTACACTCGGTGAGCAGCATTTACAGCGGATCTTTCAGTCTATATTATTGTACTATAATATTGCAGTGATATTAACGTACTGTAAACTTAGTAACTAAATAATTTTGACTAAAGTATGTCTTTAAATACTGAAAGAGCACTGCTGACGATACAAACTAACTTTGCCATCTGAATAAACAAACAAATGGCACTGCTCTCACACACACTTACCAAATCTGTAGTGACAGGACAATCAACCGAAAACTGGAACCACAACTTTTTTAAAAGGAGACGAGCAGCAAATCCAAATTTCATCAATTTCAGATGTGAAAAGCTCTCATAGGTAAAAAATGTTCCTTACAAACGTGTTTCTGTTATGTGCACTGTAATCCACATGTGATTCCAGCTGCAATCTCTTAGCGGGAAAATGAAAACAAAACCTTTTTTTGCAGCACAATAATAAATGCAACACTGACGACCCATGTCTCCAAATTCTTGTTCTTTCACTTGTTTTGGCAACACAACATGGCGTCTCTCTGTCGTCTGAACACTATAATAGGTCTTCAAAGCTATCATGCATATAAATAAAGTTGCACCGCATACACAACAGAGCGCACTGATTTTTTTGAACCAAGTCTTTCTTATGAATTGATGCCGCACACTCAGAGACGTCACGATGCACTTGCAGGTACAGACATCAAGTCTCCACGCTGGATTACACACAAGTATCTCATCGTCGTGACGCAGCTTCAAAAAATAGTTTCAAACCGGAAGAACGAATTTGCTCAAAATAACGCAAAAACAACCAATTTTCACTTTTTTGTGAAATATATGTGTCCTAATAGTGTTTATAGCAGCGTGGGACACATATATGACTGTCAACAGCTCAAAAAATGTGTTTTAGTGTTTCGTGACCCTTTAAGCCAGGAACCAATTGTTCAGTTGTACCTACCATAACCATAATGCCTTGGATAATCCTACTAAAGCCCAAAATATGCTTTAGTTTGCATCAACAACTCATTGGTGTTTTTGCACTACTTACTTTGTCCACAAAGAGTCCACACTGAACAGCAGTCGTCTTTACAGTAAACCCGAGGACCCAGGATCAGTTGGGTCTAGGTCAGGTACCAATTTATTACATAAATATAAAACAGGTCTGTGCGTATTACCTGAGTCGATTAGGCTCAGAGAGAATCCTATCCACCAGTGATCAGTCGGTGGCACTTTGTATGTGTTTTGTAACTTGCAGCTTGTAAAATTAGGATGAGATGTAAGCAGGAAATAAGGTGGTTAAAACACTCATGCGCACACTTTACCTCAGCCACAAGAAGCAGAGCTTGGTTTCAACAGTGGTCAGATAATGGAACTTGAATGTAATACTAATGCATCAGTCATTGCCTTGATAATATGCATGTAATGTAAACTGTGATATGATCAGGGTGCAGTCAGACCTGTGTCTCCGGGTTTCATTTTCAAATAACATAACTGCTCCGTGTCGGGTCCGTACAGGTCTATTTGGGTTCAAGTCCAATACCTCTACTGAACGGGTTTGTTGTTTTACTGGCAGAAGAGAGATGGTGAAGGTGGAGCAAGTATTTTAAACAAGAAGAGAGATTTTTACTGTTTTGGAGAGACAAAGCTTAGACAGTTAATAAGGATGCAGGGGTGCTGTCTGCTTGATTCTGATTGGCTGATGAATATTCTAAGGTGTGCAATAATTTTCATATAAAGGCACAGTAGTTCCAGGCAGGTCTTGTCCATGATAATACGTCCATAATAATAATAAGACAAAAGGCTTTGGGTGTGATGTGTAAGAAACTAGTCCTACACACAGGAGCTGTTTCAGGACTTAAAATACAACTGAAATACAACTTCAGAACAATGACTTCAGTAGTAAACATACTGTAAGCTGTATAATTGACTCGATCGTGAAATTATTAGAAAATAATGCACACCTCAGTTATGCATTATTTTCTAGTCATTCAATGGTCAGTGGTCAATAATTTCTTACAAATTAACATGCAAATATTCCCAAAGTATATTACACACTTACTCGAATGAAAGCCTATCAAAGTATATAATGCATATTCAATTCAATTCACCTTTATTTGTACAGCGCTTATACAATGTGGATTGTGTCAAAGCAGCTTCACATAGGAGATTATAGTAAATTGAAAAAGTGTCAGTTCAGTTTTCAGAGTTTAAGTTCAGTTCAGTTTAGCTCAGTTCAGTGTGAGTTAATAATTACTACTAAGAGCCCAAACCCTGGAGCAATTCCATCGATGCGCAGCTCTACAGATCTCGAACCATGCAAGCATATGAACACAGATGCTCCAAATATGTGCCTAACAGTATTTATCCTGGTCCATTATCTGAGCTTTTTCTCTACAAAACCAAATCTCTTCTTAATTATTTAAAATACTTGTACCATCGGGCTGCATGTACCATTGGGCTGCATTATGTAGCCAGAAGTATGTATGGCTGCATTTCATCTTTATAACGAACGCTACAGGCGGTATTATGCCATTTCTTTTGTGCTTTAAAACAAATGTTACGGGCGGTATGATGCTGTTCCTTTTCGCGCTTACCAGCTGACCACTTACCTCCGTATGGACGGCTTTCCAGCTGTTACCGGTTTGTCCAGTAGCTCGCAATGTAATGTATAAAATCTGAAAATTTGGTAAAAATCTTACGAGGTCTTTTCTTTTTCTAGATTGCTTTTTAAAACTGTCGGTTGGGTGTAGGGAAGTGGGTGGGCGGGTCGATTGGTGCTTTTGAAAACACTATTGGCTGGGTTTATGGATGGAGGAGGGTGGGACAGTCGATCAGTCAGTCAGTCAGTCAGTCAGTCGACAGCAGCCTCTGTTGGATTTACGTGAGAACAGCAGGCGTGGATGGCACTCACAAAAAAAGTTTCAGATCTCAAAAAGCATACACAGTGGCCTCTAGTGGACTCGCGAAAACAACTGCAAAAAAGAGTACTTCCTGGGACGTATTTGGCGCTCTCCAGAAATGTACTGTATAGCGGTACGTTTTCAGAATGAGCATGAGTTGGAAATCACAGTCCTGTTCAGTGTTGACACTTTGTGGACAAACTACTGTAAGTAGAGCAAAAACAGTTCACAACGCCACAGCAAGTTGCTCATGCATACCAAAGTATATCTTAGGCTTTAGTAGGATTGTCCAAGGCATTATGGTGATGGCAGGAGTGACTGAAGATTTGGTTCCTGGCAGAAGTACGTGTCTTAAGCTTAGTCCTACGTGCAGCATGTGGCATTCAAAGAACTAATACTTCTGTATCCATTGATTTAAAAACGTTTTTGTCATGTCAAATAGTCTCTGGATCCTCTACATTCCTGGCTCTGATTTAAAACCACAATCAATTTTCTCTATCTTCCCACTTTCTTTTAAAAATAACCATAGACAGATTGATATCTTGGCCGTATTTCAGCAGGATGGGGATGTCTGGCATACCAAAGCTGTTGTCTGTCTGTTGGTCTCATCTGAATGATTGTCATGTTCCTGAAGTCCTTCCAGCTGAGCATCTCTTAAGTGTTGAAGTGTTGCATTCTTTCAGCCTGTTGAACTTCTTCACTCCGGCATCCTGTTCACGCATTTTTATTCACTTTTTATGCAGGTCGAGGCATAAAAGTGGAAGACATTTTAAAGGATGACGAAACTCTCACAGCATACCTGCTTAGAGATGTTCCTCTCACTGAATCTGTGGTACAACAGCTGGTCAACTCACAGATTCGACCAGAGCAGGTAAACTGTTTCAATAATTCAGACGTGGAGTCAATTTGACATGTTTTGAAGGTATTTTGTCATGTCAAAAACAGTTTGACATTTGGTTCACACTTTATTTCCAGATAATTAGTAATTAGATTGTTTATGCTTTTTTTCTGAATAAATAACAAATTTATGAACTGTATCATTTAAAATGTAACCTTTAAGACTTCTACAGTATATGTGAATGTACATTCCTATTGGCTGATTTGAATGACTAGCAAACACATTAGGGCAAATGTTTTAATTTGACATTCCAGAGGAGCATGTAAACAGATCGCTCAGCCTCTTTACATGCAAATTGACAATCAAAACCATGGTTAAAATTTATGTTGTGATGGCTGAATACATTTGACCACATGAATGTTTACTAGCCGGCAACTTAAAAACCTGTAGACTCAACCTGTATTTAGCGTTGTTCATTTTTTGATTGGATTGACCAAAATGAATGTGTAAACAGGGCCTTATTTGTCATTTATTTGCTCAAACCAATAATAATTTAAGATAGTAAAAATTACTTTTAAATGGTCAATATAGGTGACACGGTGGCTCAGTGGTTAGCACTGCCACCTCACAGCAAGAAGGTGGCTGGTTTGAGTCCCGGCACCCGGCTGTGTGGAGTTTGCATGTTCACCCCGTGTTGGTGTGGGTTTCCTCTGGGTGCTCCGGTTTCCCCAACAGTCCAAAGACATGCGTATAGGTGAATTGAATAAACTAAATTGGCCATAGTGTATGTGTGTAAATGAGTGTGTATGGATGTTTCCCAAAACTGGGTTGCAGCAGGAAGGGCATCCGCTGTTAAAAAAATATGCTGGATAAGTTGGCAGTTTATTCCGCTGTGGCGACCCCTGATGAATAAAGGAACTAAGCTGAAGGGAAAATATATGAATGAATGGTCAATATATATATTGAATTATTAGTGTGCATTATTTTATAATAATTCAGCAGACCAGTGTTGATTGTTCAGTTTATAGCACATTTCCCACACCTAAAGACGTTGTTCAGAGGTTGTATTTCATTTGTCAGGTTTCGTCCTCAGACAGCTCCTGTTTGTAGGACTAGTTTTTTATGTTTTAGTGGATTTTTGACTAATATAAATATTGAAATGACTGAAAGCATTCAGTGTAATGATATGGAATTGTAATGTGGTCAAGACTTCCCTTTAACTACTCAAGCTTTGCCTTTATCTGAAAATTATTGCACGCCTTAGCTTTGAATGTTCATTAACCATTCAGAATCAAGCATCAAACACTCAAAAAATGTTCAAACTACTTATTTAAAACGAGCTGAAACAACACGATTCTGAGTTTTTGGGGGGACAATTTAAATGTTTTATGTTTAATCCACTTAAATTTGTAAAAACAGTTAAGCTAACTTAATCGATTTGTGTTGGGACAACATAAAGGAATTATGTGGAACCCAGCTTTTTATTTTTATTTTTTACAGTAAACAGCATTAATGAAAATAATTGAGTCTTTATACGAATAAGAATATCTGTGTCTCTTCAGCTGTGTTCACATTACCTCCACGGGTTCAGCTTAAAGTCTCAGAATCTCAGAGGTCACTGACCCGAAGCGTCCCTTTTTGTGATCATCTAATTAAGGCATGAATGATAAGCAGATTGACTTCACCACACGCCAGGATAAAAATGCATCTGCTTTCTCCAGCATAGACTTTGTTGGTGGTTTTGAATGTCTCTGTTTGAGACTGAGGCAATCTTGTCTGGTTCTCAAGTGCCCGTTTGTTCTGCTGCATGTTTGGGTTTCTCAGCTCTCTTTATGGACCCTTTGTGATGTATATATTTGTTCTGCGAGTAATCAGACCCCCCAACCAGAGGCAGAAGGACTCTGATCAGACCTCGGCCTCTTGTTACCCAGTCCCGAGATTCTTTGTGGGTTTATTTTGCAGCAAGAACAAAGCACTGATGGTGGTTTGCACGAGGCCGGTTCCCTTTTGATCTTGTGGTCAGAGAGTAGAGCAGGTCTAGGGAAAGTGATAGCATGAGCAGGAACATCAGGACCCCAGTCACTTTCATATGGAAATGTAACGGAGAGGAATGTGAGGCATTTTGAAGGCTTTCTCAGAGGTACTGCCAGTCAGTCAGCGGGGGCGAACAGAGGAACAAGGAATGTCCTGGATGGATAAGTTCTTAGCTGTTAATGACATGTGTAGAGAAAAAGAGAAAGAGAGAGAGAAAGAGAGAGAGAGAGAGAGAGAGAGAGAGAGAGAGAGAGAGAGAGAGAGAGAGAGAGAGAGAGAG
>CAIGQZ010032287.1:13216021-13228904 GCA_903798205.1 Danio tinwini | reverse complement strand
GTGTGTGTGTGTGTGTGTGTGTGTGTGTGTGTGTGTGTGTGTGTCATTTTACAATCTAAAATCTGAGACATCCTTCCTATCAGCCTTTCTTTCCATCTCCCATCCTGAATAATTCACACACACACACACACACACACACACACACACACACACACACACACACACACACCCACACACACACACACACACACACACACACCCACCCACACCCACACCCACACACACTTACACTCACACACTCAATATCATTTCCTTAACCTGGTCCCTCAGGATTCATTGTAAACTGTGTGTGGAAGACCCTGAAGAAAGATTGTTTCTGGAAGTGTTACGTCTCAGAAGACAGGAAGAATTGCACACGCATTTCCCAAATCCTGCTTTGCAACTTCAGCTGAAATGGATTTGGACATCCTAGTATTTGATGCACTAAACTATAATAACAAACATAAAACTCATTTTAAAAAATTTGAAGACTGTTTCCCAGTGATGGTTTGTAGCTGGAAGGGCATCCGCTGCGTAAAACATATGCTGGATAAGTTGGCGATTCATTACGCTGTGGCAACCCCAGGTTAATAAAGAGACTAAGCTGAAAAGAAAATGAATGAATGAATGAATTTGTAGACATTTAGGTGGCACGGTGGCTCAATGGTTAGCACAATCGCCTCACAGCAATAAGGTCGCTGGTTCAAGTCCTGGCTGGGCCAGTTGGCATTTCTATGTGGAGTTTGCATGTTCTCTCCTTGTTGGGGTGGGTTTCTTCCGGGTGCTCTGATTTCCCCCACAGTCCAAAGACATGTGCTGTAGGTGATTTAAATCAATTAAATTGGCCATGGTGTATAAGTGCATGTGTGAATGCGAGAGTGTAAAGCGTTTCCCAGTACTGGGTTGCAGCTGGAAGGGCATCCACTGTGTAACGTATGCTGGAGTAGTTGATGGTTCATTCCACTGTGGCAAAGTCAAAGGAAAAAGAATGAATGAATGTAGACATTTAAAATAAAACTAAAACATTAGGATTGTTAATGTACTCTATGAACTGTACATCTCTCTGTTTTCCTTGACTATTATAAATCTTTATATGGGTCTCATTTCCTCTTCTTTTCTCATTACCAGCTTCCTTTAGTTCTGGACAGCTACTCCAATGGACTCGACCTGCACTTCTGGGCTCGACTTCTGCCTGCCGTCTCTGACAAGCTGAAAGCGGTGCGTAATTGAAGCCCTTCAGGAGTTCAACTATATTTTTAAACATCAGGAAATCCCGGTTTCCTCTGTCCGGGCTTTTTTTTTTATGCAAAGATACAGAGATATTATACGCGTGTTTGTGAAAAGCTAATTTCAGCTACTGTTGAGTCAGATTGACACTGTAAACCACCTCTATAAATATTGGCAGCCCTGATAAATGTGATAAAAATTTCTTTTGCTCCTAAAATGTTTGAGTTTTTTTTGGGTGAGAATAGAGGCTTTTTTCTTGAAACTCTTTCAAGAGGTTTATGATTATGTTGGATTTAAGTTTTGTTGGCTTTTTGATCAAAATAACATCTGCTATTCTAAGCCTGTGTTTCATGTCTTAAGGCTCCCAGCAGACACACAACGGCATAAGATGTTAATAATTGGTTAGATTTAGGTTGTGATGTCAGGTGACCGAAATTCAATGTCTAGTCAGCGTCTAAGGACAATGTTACTTTGACGACCAATAAAGATGTCAAATGACGTTGATGTTTGGTTGATTTTAGGTTGTGTTAGAAAGTGACCAAAATCCAACATCGAGCCAACATCTCAAATCAACATCATATTAACGTCAAATACTGACATTTATTTGTCGGGTATGGCAACCAAAATCCACACAACATTTATATTTGGTTGATTTTAGGTTGGATGTTGAACATTGACAACGGCCTGAAATTGGATTCTGACGTCAACCCAATTTTTATTTTTTTTTAACAAAATGAAACATCCCCCAACGTTGGGGTACAACATCAATCTAACGTCATGTTGACATCCTGTGTCTGCTGGGCTGATTCATAATACTTCAAGTTGACAGGAATATCTTCAATATTGCCCTGAATGTGGAAACTGGCATTTTCATAGAGTTTCTGCTATTTTCTTGAAGCCATTTTCTGTTCTTCACCTCTCTCAACCATTGTTTGAATAAAACCACAGCACCCCTGTTCTTTGGTTTTACCCATTGTGATGAATGGCTGAGTGAGCTTGGGCTGTGTTTTGCCTTATTTTTATACCCCTGTGACATATTTCATGTGCTTAGTCACCAAGCTGTGCTAAAGGAAATGTAAAATATGAATAAACATATCAAAAATATTTTTCTCATATACATTCATAGGGTGGCAGTATTTGTGGCACACATTCATTAATTTTCTTTTTGGCTTAGTCCCTTTATTATTAATCTGGGGTCGCCACAGCGGAATGAACCGCCAACTTATCCAGCATATGTTTTACATAGTGAATGCCCTTCCAGCTGCAACCTATCACTGGGAAACATCCTCACACACTCATTCACACACATGGACAATTAAGCGTACTCAATTCACCTATACCACATGTCTTTGAACTTGTGGGGGGAAACTGTAGCACCCGCAGGAAACCCTTGTGAACACAGGGAGAACATGCAAACTCCACACAGAAATGCCAACTGACCCAGCCGAGGCTCAAACCAGTGACCTTCTTGCTGTAAGGCAACAGCACTTGTGGCACACATATAAAAAGATGTTTTTTGTTTTGTGTTCTTTTTATACAAACTATGCATATGCTGTTTAACAGAGAGAATGTTTTTATATGATAGTTTTAATAACTAATTTCTAATCAATTATAAATTTCTTTTGTATATTTTCTTTTGTTACGCACGGTAGTATTCAGCTTAAAGTGCCATTTAAAGGCTTAACCAGGTTAATGAGGTTAACTAAGTTAGGCCAATTAATTAGTCAATTACTCACTGGACAACTGTTTTGTTTCTGTAGCCAACTGAAACTGTCCTGTTTTTGCATTGTATGTTCTCAGTAGGGCATCACAATGGCGCAGTGGGTAGCATAATTACCTCACAGCAAGAAGGACGCTAGTTTGAGCCTCGGCTGGGTCAGTTGGCATTTCTGTTTGTAGTTTGCATGTTCTCCCCTTGTTCCTGGAGGGTTTCCTCCAGGTGCTCCGGTTTCCCCCACAGTCCAAAGACATGCGGTACAGGTAATTTTTGCAAATATATTTGCAAAAATGACACACGATTGAGGTGGCTTTAGACTAGTGCGTAAAAAACTTAACGGGAATAATGGGAAATGGAAACACATTCGGCGATAAAACATACGTGACCAATCAGCAGTCTCTGCTGATGGTGCCTTGTTTACTGTTGGTTACTAGGTTACCAATACTACAGTGAGCCTCTCTAACAATTAAACAATTTAAACACAGCTAATTAACATTTGGGATTTTTTTTTTTTGCGAACTGTGAACAGATTTGCTTCACATTAGGATTGAAAAATCTTTTGAGAGAAGAGTTTTTGTTAATAATTTAGCAACAGATCAAAGGGTTAAATAACAAAATTGGAGAAGTAAATCTTTCATTCCGCTGTGGTGACCCTAGATTAATAAAGGGACTAAGTCAAAAAGAAAATGAACGAATGAATGAGCAAAAGATCTTAATGTTGAACAATAAACACTTTTTCACAGCCTTCTCTGCTCATGTTTATGGGGTTAGTGTACAGGTGAGGGTGTTTTGTGAGGGATGTGCATCACAGACAGTAAATGTCAGTGTTTTTCTTCTAAAATGGTGTCAGCGTGTTTCTGCAGCTCCACACTGAGGGTCTTCCTGTCGGGTCAGTTTTTTTTTGTCTGTCGCCCGGATGAGAGACTCGACGCCAGTTACTCATTTTCCGAATTCCTTTTCCATCATGTTCCTCGTGCCGCTGGGACAGATGTCCAGGAATCAACAGTCACATGTCTCTAAAATTATTGTTGTTTTCAGGGCACTGTTAAGTCAGATTTATTTATTTAATATAGTTTTTTTTCACTTACATTTTTTGAAGACACTTAATTTTTTTTCCATTTGTAATGGGTATAATGGTTGTAAGAGTTTCTGTGAGTTCAAACATTCGTTTGCATGTTCTCCCCATGAGGGTTCTCTCTGGCGTGGGTTTCCTCTGGGTGCTCCAGTTTCCCCCAAAAGTCCAAAAATGTGGTATAGGTGAATTGAGTAAGCTAAATTGTCCATAGTGTATGACTGTGAATGAGAATAAAAAAACATATGCTGGATAAGTTGGCGGTTCATTCCGCTTTGGCAACCCCAGATTAATAAAGAGCCTAAGCCAAAAAGAAAATGAATGAATTAATGAATGAATGAATTTTAGTAAAATATAGTGGCTTAATAACCACAAGTTCACTTTAGGATTTAATTAGTTGTACCGCACTACTTTTGATTAATGCCCTCAGAATGTTATAGTTCTGTGTAACATTCAACATCATACAGCTAATAAATGTTTATCCACAATTTTATCCTCATTTTCTAAATCCCAGAAATCCCAGAGCCCTACTTTGTGTGCAGAAACCATATGCGGTGTGCAGGATTTACTGGTAGAGAGGCGGCTGTTATCAGACACTGTGTTTTCTCTCTCTCTTCACCTGCTGTTCTATTTATACACTCCAGAGACTCAGATTATCTGTCCGCTATCTGCAGGCTTTCATGTGTTTTAGTTCAGAGGATAATAGATCTTCCCACCCGGAGGGATTTAGGTTTCGGTGCCAAGAAGTTTGCTTTGCATTTTGACATGATAACAGATTATAAATTGATACTTCTTACTTTCTGATTTCAGCATGAACCACATCAGGATTATTTTAGGAGAAATGAAAAGTGAATTTGTATTGTTAAATTATTTGGAAGTAAGTCTGTCTGGGGGCGACACAGTGGCTCAGTGGTTAGCACTGTCACCTCACAGCATGAAGGTTGCTGAGTCCCAGCTGGCTCAGTTGGCATTTCTCTGTGGAGATTGCATGTTCTCTCCATGTTTGCGTGGGTTTCCTCCGGGTGCTCCAGTTTCTCCCACAGTCCAAAGACATGCTGTACAGGTGAATTGAATAAACTAAATTGGCCGTAGTGTGTGTGAGACTGAGTGTGCATGGGTGTTTCCCAGTACTGGGTTGCAGCTGGAAGGGCATCCACTGTGTAAAACTTATGCTGGATAAATTGGTGGTTCATTTAGCTGTGGCGACCTCTGATGAATAAAGAGACTAAGCTGAAGGAAAATTAATGAATGAACAAACTCTGTCTGGATTATAGGGCTACTGCAAAAAAGTTTCTTCTTAAGCGTTAATGTTGTCACATAAGAGGGTAAATTTTGCGAATGTGGAGTAAAAAATATTTACTGTATGCTTAAAACATGAAAACAATCTGAAATGTTTTCAGTATGTCACAAAATTGGATGTTTTTGTGTAAATTGCGTCAATGACATATGCATGTTTCATTCACAGAATGTACATTTTTATTCATTCAATTTCAAAATGGAGCTCAGAGAAAACAGTTTATGGACCAAATTTCAGTTCGAGGTCCACAAAACTCAGATCGTAGATCAGATTTGGCCACCAAAAAATATTTAAATGCTCTTCAGCATAACTTGACCAGAATGCTGTGTTTGTATACTCTTTTGTTTGTCTTTAAAAGTGAGAAGAAATATTAATATAATGTATATAACAGTGAGAAGTGAAATTAGACAGAGATTAAGATTTGCTGTTAATTTACTTAGCCTCAATTTATCTAAGATACACAAAATTATTCTTTTTTTATTTTTAGCTGAAACTAGGGTACTTAGCAATGTGCTATATGCACAGCTAGTGTACTTCAGCCAATGGTAAACTTCCAGTGAAAGGTAATGTGACTATTTTTAATTTATAATAATTTTTTTATTTTCATAGATGGAATTTAATGCAATGCTTCTTGTCTGGTCTGATACTTTAAATTGTATATCTATCAGGTAGTGAAGATTACTCATTTCTGATTCAAGATCTTAAATGTGGTGATTTTCTAATAGAAAGACAGTTCACTAGAGGCGCATGGGCTAGCTGACTGAAAATTAAAAGTCTGTGTGCATATACCCCATTCAAAAGATGCAAGTCAATTGCTATTGATACCTTAAGAGTGTAAAAACCGAATGTGAAATAATATACTTTGAGATACATAGCGGGAAGTGAAACAATCAGTTTGTCGAAGTATAAAAAAAAATATATTATATTGTTACAAATGTTTCTAAAGTGTTCTAATACCACTTTTAGCCTAATAAAAGTGTTCATTTTAACTCTTTATTTTTATTAACAGCTCTTTAACAGACCGAGCTCTAAAGACCTGCTGCAGGTGGTGTCTCCACTTCTTCAATCCCATGAAAGCCCATCTTTCAGTCAGCTCATGTCTGCCACTTCCAGCTTATTCTGCGGATACACAGAAGGGGCCTTTTCCAGGGTCACCTCCTTCAACTGGTACGAGGATAACAACTACAAAGCCTTTCTGGGCATCAACAGCACAAGAGGAGAGGGGAAGTACATCTATGATCATGCTGCCAGTAAGTAAAGTACTGTACTTACAGTGACTTCCACTAATATTGACAGCCTTGATACATACAGTTGAAGTCAGAGTTATTAACCTTCCTGAATTATTAGCCCCCCTGTATGTTTTTTAACACATTTTTAGACATAATAGTTTTATTACCTAATTTCTAATAGCTGATTTTTTTAATCTTTGCCATGATGACAGTACATAATATTTAACTAGATATTTTTCAAGATACTAGTATTCAACTTAAAGTGACATTTAAAGGCTTACCTAGGTTAATTAGGCAAGTTGGGGTAATTAGGCAAGTTATTGTATAACAGTGATTTGTTTGTAGACAATTGAAAAAATATAGCTTAAGGGGGCTAATAATTTTGACCTTAAAATTAAAAAAAAAATTCAAAACACCTTTTTTCTAGCTGAAATAAAACAAATAAGACTTTCTCCAGAAGAAAAAAAAATATTATAGGAAATACTGTGAAAAATGTGTTGCTCTGTTAAACATCATTTAGAAAATATTTGAAAAAGAAATCAGAGGAGGGCTAATAATTTTGACTTCAACTGTATAAAGAAAGACTGCTGTGAAAAATGTCTTTATTGCTTAAACATTTCACCCAAAAGTGAAAATTCTGTTATTAGTTACTCAAATTCCAATCCACTGAGACCTTTGTATGTCTTCTGAGCATAAATTAAGATATTTTAGATAAAAACCCGGAGCTCTCTGATCCTATATAGAAAGCAATGGTGCAGAGACATTTAAAGTCTAGAAAAGGTGCAGTGCAATTTAATGCAGTGCTTCTTGTCTGGTCTGATACTTTAAATTGTATATCTATCAGGTAGTGAAGATCACAAATTTCTGATTCAAGATCTCAAATGTGGAGATTTTGTAATGGAAAGAGGCGCATGGGCTAGCTGACTGAAAATTAAAAGTCTGTGTGCATATACACCATTCAAAAAAATGCAAGTCAATTGCTATTGATACCTTGAGAGTGTAAAAAACTCATGTAAAATAAAATACTTTGAGATACATAGAAGGAAGTGAAACAATCAGTTTGTCTAAGTTCACCCAAAAGTGAAAATTCTGTAGACCTTTGTATGTCTTCTGAGCGTAAGTTAAGATATTTTAGATGAAATCCTGGAGCTCTCTGATCCTATATAGACAGCAATGGTGCAGACACATTTAAAGTCTAGAAAAGGTGCCAAAAACATTGTCAAAACCCCATGTGACATCAGTGATTAAATTGTAATCATGCAAGCTCCAAGAACAGTTTTGTGGAGAGAAACACTGTGAAAACAACTTTGTTTTCCTTTGTCTTCTGTGTCAGATTCAGGTGAGTGTTTATTACAGGCAGTTTGGTGCTTGAGTGTTTACTCTAAAGGCTCATTTATACTTCTGCGTCGAGCACATGTGTATGTTTCGGCGCAGCCTTTACTCGGTCACATAGCTCTCGCCGCGGCTGACGCTGACGCTGAAGCACACCTCTCAAAAAATGTAACTATATGTCACAACGACATGTAGTGTAAGCTCTGTGATTGGTTGGCTTGGTATCTGTGCCGAGTGTGTGCGGTGCAGAGAGCCGCAAGATCGATGGAGTGAGTGTTTACAAGTGTCAAGTTCCATGAAGGAGCTCCAGATGTTTTGTGTTTACCTTGTGATTAAAGTTGTTGCATGTCCGCCGGTTCCCACCTCTGAATGAGCAAATTTAACTACTTGTACATTTAAGATAGCATTCAGAAAAAACAAAACACCCTCGAAGAAACACAACACAGAGCTACATAAACACTTGCTGTCAGCTAGCATTTCAGAAGTGTTATTGCAGAGCAACACAGACAGCAAGCAGAAGTATAAATGCACGGCTACGTGCTAGGCATGTGCCATGGGTCATGGCGATTGCTCGGTGCAGAAGTATAAACCAGCCTTAATGGAAATACGTTGTACTGCTCATAGTAAATATGGGAAGAGAAATACGAAAGAGAAGACAAACGTGAACAATGTTATATTTATGATTAATGTTGAACCACCAATGTCACATGGAACGTTTTGACAATGTTTTAGGTTCTTTTTCTGGACTTTTCTGTCTATGGAGGCTCAGAGAGCTCCTGGATTTCATCTAACATATCTTAATTTGTGTTCTGAAGGTGAACTTGCCTGAACTAGCACTTTTATTACTGACCATCATGTTTGTTGCACACACCTAATACTTTTGTTGATTCTCAGAATACAAACTTAAGCGCAAGTGAATGAATCGATGAATGACTATTTCTCAAATAGATTTGTTTTCACTACCTTTTTACACCAATTAATTACTGGCACACCAATTAATTCATAAGAGCAAAATCTTTTTGAAGTAAATTCTCACTGATATTTTACTTTTTTTACACACTTGGGTGATAAAAACAGGATACTGTTCAACCATGACCTTCTCTTTCATTAGGGTGTAAATATAAGTGTAATATACTGTAATTACACAGAATAAACTCACTCAGTCATTCATCACAATTGGTAAAAACAAAGAACAGAGCTTTTTTTAAGCAAAAGGTAATTGAGCTTCAAATAATAAAGAAGTGTTTTCAAGAAAATACCAGCAAACACTGAAAATGCCTATTCTTACCAGCAATATTTAAAAAAATCCAGTCAACTAGAAGTGCTATAAATCAGCTGGAAGAAGATGTCTGTCTGTCTTTATCTCTGTTATGAGGATGGTTTGAGTAGCCAAAGAAGCTTCAAGAATTACTTTGGTCTTGAGGTCAAAAATCTCCAAAACTACAGTCCAACATCACCTACATCACTACAAACTGCTTGAAAGGGTTTCAAGAAAAAAAAAAAACTCAAGAATTTTCAGGGTTTTTTTGGTTCATATTTTGCCCAAAAAGTTCAACAATGAAGACATTTTAAAAGCTACCAATGTAATTGCACAGAGATGAACAGGACTGACTTTTACATTCTATCAGCAAAATGTTTTTAACCATTTTAAAAATAATACAATTCAGACGGTTTGTGTTTCTCGTGTCTCTTTCAGCTCCATTCTGTAATGACCTCATGAAGGATTTGGAATCCAATCCAGTCACAAGGATTGTGTGGCGTTCGGTCAAGCCTTTCCTGATGGGCAAAATCCTGTACGCTCCCGATTCCCCCGCTGCCAGACAGATCATTAAAAACGTAAGAGAGAAAAGCTTTTCTTTTGACTACACACACCTGGAACAACAGCGTAATGATGCAACAGCTAATCTCGCTCCGGGCCTGTCAGATAAATCAGTGTATAGCTGCTGAAGTGTCAGCAGGTTTGCCAGAGGGGGAAATGACGCAGGACTGACGGGTTCCCATAGAGGCTCCGTGTGTTTAAGAGCACATGAGAGCCAGCAGACTGCCTTTTACTCATATTGTTAAGTAAGCAGGAATGCAGTCTTTTTTAGCTGGGTGCTTTGTGAATGAGTTTATGCATTTAACCACATGATCTTAGCAATTCTATAACTCAAGCAACTGAATAATCGTATATGGGTTGAGGATGAAAAGTAGGTTTTAACATCATAGAACAAAAGTGTATTATAGCTTTTTGTTTATTAATTTGTTCATGAGTGAAATGTGTTACACATTCTTAGCATGATTTAGCTGCCATATACTCTCAGAAATAAAGGTCTAAAGCTGTCACTTTTGTACCTTTAAGTTACCACAAGCTAAACTTTTGTGCTTTTTATGTACTAATGCCTTGTTTCCACTGAGTGGTACAGTATGGTACCGTTTGGGTCACCTTTATCAGGCTTGTATCTACACTGCCAAATGGTAGCAATGGTACCCTTTTGGTAGGCGTGGTGTATAACAGAAAGTTGCAAAGACGAAAAGTAGAGCTAAGCTCTTTCTGTCATTGATTTTTCTTTTTTTTGTTACAGCTTTATTCCAAAATGAATAACGTTTTTTTTAATTGTTGCAAATTTATTTAAAATAAAAAAAAGCTGAAAAATCACATGTACATAATTGACAGCCTTAGCTCAATACTTTGTTGATGCACCTTTGGCAGCAATTACAGCCTCAAGTATTTTGAATATAATGCCACAAGCTTCATATGATGCCAGGCACACCTGTCTTTGGGAATTTTTGCCCATTCCTCTTTGCAGTACCTCTCAAGCTTTATCGGGTTGGATGGGAGGCGATGGTGTACAGCCAATTTCAGATCTCTCCAGAGATGTTCAATAGGATTTAGGTCTGGGCTCTGGCTGGGCCACTCAAGGACATTCACAGAGTTGTTGTGAAGCCACTCCATTGATATTTTGGTGGTGTGCTTTGGGTCATTGTCCTGCTGAAAGATGAACCGTCGCCCTAGTCTGAGGTCAAGAGCACTCTGAAGCAAGTTTTCATTCAGGATGTCGCTGTACATTGCTGCATTCATATTTCCCTCTATGCTGACTAGTCTTCCAGGTCCTGCTGCTGAAAAACATCCCCACAGCATGATGCTGCCACCAACATGCTTCACTGGATGGTAATAGCCTGGTGATGAGCGGTGCCTGGTTTTCTCCAAACATAACACCTGGCATTCACTCCAAAGACTTCAATTTTAGTCTCATCAGACCAGATTTAGTTTCTTATGGTCTGAGAGTCTTTCAGATGTCTTTTGGCAATTTCCAGGCAGGGTGTGGCTTTTCTCTAGCCACTCTGCCATACAGGCCTGATTGGTGGCTTGCAGTACAGATGGTTGTCCTTCTGTAAGTTTCTCCTCTCTCCACAGAAGAATGCTGGAGCTCAGACAGAGTGACCATCGGATTATTGATCACCTCCCTGACTAAGGCCCTTCTCCTCACTCAGCTTAGATGGTCGGCCAGCTTTAGGAAGAGTCCTGGTGGTTCCAAACATTTTCCACTTACGGATGATGGCGGCCACTGTGCTCATTGAAGCTTTCAGAGCAGCAGAAATTTTTCTGTAACCTTCCCCAGTCTAGTGCCTTGAGACGATCCTGTCTCAGAGGTCTACAGACAATTCTTTTGTCTTCATGCTTGGTTTGTGCTTTGACATGCACTGTCAACCCTGGGACCTTATATAGACAGGTGTATGTCTTTTCAAATCATGTCCAATCAACTGAATTTACCACAGGTGAACTCCAATTAAGCTGAAACATCTCAAGAATGATCAGTGGAAACAGAATGTACCTGAACTCAGTTTAGAGCTTCACGGCAAAGGCTGTCAATACTTATGTGCGTGGGATTTTTCAGGTTTTTTATTTTTTCTAAATTTGCAACAATTAAAAAAAAGTTTTTTCACATTATCATTATGGGGGATTGTGTGGAGAGAATTTGGAGAGAATACATTAATTTAATCCATTTTGGAATAAGGCTGTAACATAAAGTGAAACGCTATGAATACTTTCCGGATGCACTGTTAATGAAGCTATTCAAACTGTTACGCCCGAGATGCTACAAAGAGTGTGGAACTAGTTCAAGTAGCGGGTTGTTGTCACTCGAGTGTCTGGAGGTGACAAAAAAAAAACTTTAAGTATTCTTCACATCAATTAATTAGCCAAGATTCCATCGTGTTTCTTTGATTAAGATTTCTTCAGATTTTCAAAGTTGTGGTATTCTATTTGAATCACCCTGTACAAAAATACTTTAGAAATAAATGTATAAATAAATGCTCATTACTAACCTTTCTATGAACAAGATTTGATTATAGCTGCAGATCAATGATAATGCAAAACAACCTACTGTAAAGTCTGCGATTGTATAAAATAAAAAAATAAATAATAAGACTATGAAATAAATAATAATAAATAAAGCGTACTGACCAGTACTGTACCTTACCACTCAGTGGAAATGAGCCATAATATAGTACAAATGTGGTACCCACGTGGACCTTTTAAGGAAAAAGTATACTTTTTAGAAGCTACCGCTCCAGTGACAGCTTTAGTACATTTATTTTTTTGAGTATACAGCTAAATACTTATTCTGTTTAAATCTTCATACTTTTATTCTTTAAACTATTAAGTTTTAAGCATTCATCAGCAAAATGTGTTTAATAATTTTTTTAATAAGGCAATTCAGTATTATCATCTATTATTTTTGAATTTTAATAAGTAAAGGTCAGAATAAGAACACGTGTGTATTTTTACATAAATGTTCTGCTAAATTATAAGTTATTTCACCAATATTTAGCTATTTTATTTTATTTTTTAACTTTTATTTTTTTTTGTTTTTGAAATATCAGACACATTATTTCTATATTTATATACATAAATACAATAATACAATTCTAATAAATGGTGCTATTCTACAATATCAGTTATTTATTAACAATAAAAACAAGCTTTTTAATGAATTTGATTGATTGATTGATTGATTGATTGATTGATTGATTGATTGATTTTTGTG
>CAIGQZ010032287.1:13194372-13205459 GCA_903798205.1 Danio tinwini | reverse complement strand
TATATATATATATATATATATATATATATATATATATATGCATCAAATTGCATATTTCAGGCCTTGGAATAATATATTTCTGTCTTAATCTCTTCTTTCAGTCTATGTGAGCCTAATGTCTGGTATATAAAATTAGATTGTTTTAAACAATAGCTATCTGAATTGTAATTTTTAGTGTGCGGAAAAACCGCCACCAAAACTAAAGCCAATAGATCTCTTTATCTCCCACCATGCAATTAGGCCTACATACACACTTAAAATACACAAATGCATACCTTTATTCTCATTCTTTCTTACTTTGTCAATATATCATGGTGTATACTGTTTAATAATCAATTTAAATTATGTAATAAATAAATAAATAAGCAACATTAATTCGCATTAAATGTCTTGTTGCATCTGTATTATTCGTTCTTTCATATTTTTTTTCTTTTTTCTTCACCTCCTTTCACAACCCACGCTCCAGTTTCATGCTGACCCTGAACCGCTGCTTTCCGATCTTTATGGTTCTGGCTTGGGTTTACTCTGTGTCGATGACGGTGAAGAGCATCGTGCTGGAAAAGGAGATGAGGCTAAAGGAGACGCTGAAGGCCATGGGCGTCACTAATCGTGTGCTCTGGTGCACATGGTTTATCGACACCTTTTTCATGATGGCCTCCAGCACAGCTCTGCTCACTCTTATTATCATGGTGAGATGATGTCCGAAAACACCCAGAAACACGCTGCTTTAAATTTTAGCAGAGAGTGCTTAAATGAAATATTATGCTTAACTTAAGTGTGGTCAAGTTTTTAGATTTCATTTTTGTGCTATACTGACCTCTTGTGGCTGTAATAGTTTGCTACACTTCTACACTTTATTTGATTCATTTTTTGTAAATGTATTTATTTATTTTGTCATTAAGCTAGTTAGTTCGTTTTTCCATTTGTATTTTAATTAGTTTAATTTCTAAGCACACTGTGATTCGTTTCAAATTAATTCTATTCTGTGTTATTCAGAAAATTCTTTGAGGAAAAAGGTAGCCCAGTTTCTATACAGATGTTAAGCAATTTTCAATGATCGTAATACTAGTAAATGCTTTTTTATACACAGAATATTTATACATTTTTATTAAGAAGAAATATCCAGTGAAATTAAAACAAAACAAACTATATGTATATATACAACCCATATTTCTCCATACATATACATACATGTATTATATGTAATATATTAAATGAATATTCAATTAATGACAGCGAATAGCAATGATATTATAACAAAAATAACTAAATTAACTACTTGCAAACATATTTTATCAACGATGCATTACCTCCATATTCATGTAAATTTTCAAGTATAATTTATAATTTCATATTTTTTTATTTAGGAGAGAACCAGCAATGTACTCAAGTTATTCTCAAAGATTTGCTTTTGTAATCTGAGTATATATGTCATTCTTTCCATTTTCTCAACTTCTGTTACTATTTTGAATAATTTGTCTTCATCAGTAAGTCTTCTTCATATTATTTCTGGGTTATAGCATTTTTACTTGTTGCCAATAATATCCTAATAAAATATCTATCCTTCTTTTCAAAATATTAAATGTTTCCTGAGTGGTGAATAGAGCCCTGCACGGGTCTTAAATCTAAGCTCTAACCTGGCCCTGGCCCAGGCTGTAGCCCTGCCTTTGTGCAACATGCTATCACAATTTTTGGCTCGAGTCTGACTGAATTCTGTTTTTTTTTTTTTTTTTTTTGCCAAACAGCTTATGCTGTTACAGCCATTAAAATAGAACAGATTTGTATTTAATAGAAAGTTGATGTTGTTTTGTTTCTTTTTTATCTGAATAATTTTTAAAAATGTTTGGAGTTTTTTTGTTTATTTTTTTTAATGTAAGTTTTCATATTTTTAAGTGACATCGATATCAAAGCGGTATGTGGTCCACAGTGAGTTTACTTAATTTAACCCAGTGGCACATGCAGTCATATGGCTGTACGCACTGTGCATACCAAGACAGTTAATGCGAATTAATGTTGCTTATTTATTTATTTATTACATAATTTAAATTGATTATTAAACAGTTTACACCACGATATATTGACAAAGTAAGAAAGAATGAGAATAAATAAAGGTATGCATTTGTGTATTTTAAGTGTGTATGTAGGCCTACTTGCATGGTGGGAGATTGATAAAGAGATCTATTGGCTTTAGTTTTGGTGGCGGTTTTTCCGCACACTAAAAATTACAAATTAGATAGCTATTGTTTAAAACAAGGTTCAAAATGAGTAAACGCTGTTTAAAACAGCTAAACAAACAGCTAACAGCTAAACTTAATTGAGACATTTGCCAAAAGGCCTAAATCTAATGAGACAAATATTGCTTCCCCACATGTAGTGGAGACCGTTTTCACAGTTTTAAGTTCGCCATTGGCACTTTTTCTCTTTATGTTCTCCATTGCACGTGAGTTAGACTCTCTCTCACGTGGCTGGAAATCTCTATGCACAAGGCATCACTGGAGCTTCCGGACCGCACACATTAGATCTTATTAAACTTAAAAAAAAAGTTTTTTCTAATGCAGGCCTGAAGCCCGATGTGCATGCTATGACGTGGAAACCCGGCCCTAGGGGCAAAAAACAGTGATGAATCTGCATATTAGACTGATTTCTGATGGATCATGGAACAAAAAAAGAAATTTTGGTTTACATAATAAATTATTTTAAAACAATTAAAAAAAATCCTATCATCTTCAAACATTAGAACAGTAAACTATGGCACAATGCATATAAAGTGCATCTTTGTTTTCTCACAGGGAGGAAAAGTGTTGAACTACAGCAATCCCATCATCCTCTTTCTCTTCCTGCTCACTTTCACCACAGCAACCATCATGCAGTGCTTCCTCATGAGTGTGTTTTTTAATAAGGCCAATCTGGCGGCGGCCTGCAGTGGCATCATTTACTTCACGCTGTACCTGCCGCATGTAGTCTGCTTCGCATGGCAGGACCGCATTACCAAAGACATGAAAATCATGGCGGTATGTTACACAAAAACTCATGATTGAACTGAACTTATTATGTAAAGGTATACATTTTACATCTAAAACTCTATATTGTCCACAGAGTCTAATGTCCCAGGTTGCATTTGGCTTTGGGACGGAGTATCTGTCCCGTTATGAGGAGCAGGGCCTAGGCCTGCAGTGGGATAACATCCAAACCAGTCTTCTGGAGGGGGATGAGTTTTCTTTTCTCTACTCCATCATCATGATGGCAGTGGATACGATTCTGTATGGCGTTCTCGCTTGGTATCTCGATAGTGTCTTCCCAGGTAAATTACATTCAGTTTAGGGCTGCATAATATATCACTTCAGCATCAAAATTGCAATGTGCGAATCTGCCATAGTCACATCAAAGGATCTGGAATGTCAAATTAGGATTATAATTAACCAGGAACCACACATGATTTGTGAGTCATTGTGAAGTTTAACTATAATCTTACAGTGTGAACGATTTTTACTTGGATGTGTTTTTAAGGTCTGTGACTGTACAATTGAAGGTGAATTCAAAACATTTGGGTGCAAGAAATTATAGTTTGCTGCTTTAATTTAAATTTGTACAATGAAGACTATATAGTGTTTTTTTTTTTGTACATTTGATGATTGAATTTAAATACCTCTGTATTGTTTGACAGTATTGATGGATAGTTATGTATATATCATGCAGATACACTCCCCTACAAAATCATCCCAACCTTTGTAAAACTATGAATTCTTTTCAAACTGTTACTTAAGTCCTATTGTGAAATTATATTCATATTGCAGAAAAACTAAATATTACAATGTCATTTTTCTTTTGCAGCCCTAATTCAGATCTATTCATATTTATTACTAAAAAATAAATATCAGAGCCTCAGATTTAACATAATGTGTTCATCATCAGGGCAATACGGTATTGGTCGGCCTTGTTACTTCCCAATCCAGCCATCTTATTGGTTAAACAGACCTGAGCCTCTAAAGCAAGGTGAGCGACTTTTTTACTGCTTCATATTTTTATTTAGTTTTTATTTTTATGAGAAATCACACTTTCTACACAGTCCCTGGAAAGCCAACAGTGAAGAAACCTGCTTTTGATAATCTGGTGAACAAAACTGATGACCAGGCCAAAAACCACACAGCACCCGAAAAACCTCCAGAGCCACCCGGGTCCTGCAAACATGGAGACATACGGGAGAAACTGGAGAAAGAGAAACTACAGAAGAGGATGGTGGAAGAGGAGATCAATAAGAGCATGAGCACAGATTCATCAGGTGTGTTATACAACTCAATACTGAATAAAAAAAATCTATAACTACACAATTATTACTCACCCTCCGGCCATCCAAGAAGTACAGCAGGTCACCTTTTGCATTAGTACAACCATTTGAAAAGAGTTTTAGTTTACTAGCACTATGAGAGTCATAAAAACACATTCAGGTTTTGAATCTGCCACTATGCTAATACACAGGTGTTTGTAGCTCCGCCCTCTTTTGAAAAAGAAACAACCTCATTTGAATTTAAAGCGACAGTCACCAAAACAGAACAATTAGAATCAAAACCTTAAAGGGGTAGTGTCAAAGAGTTATCTGTGTGGTATTTCGAGCTGAAACTTCACATGCACACTCTAGGGACATTAGAGACTTATCTTACACTTTGGTAAAAGTGGCATAATAGGTACCCTTAAAACAAAGTGACAATGTTTATACAACTGGTCCCATGTTAGCCATGCAACATAAGCATCTAGCATGAAAGTGTTAAATACAGGGATTTAATCTTAATGTTTTCAAGGTTTGAAAAGTGCTTAGGTTTTAGAGAAAGCATTGAGATTACCACTTCGTGAGTGCACAATGTATGAAATTAAAATATACATTAAATATAAATTTAATAAAATGAAAGATTAAAAACATTCACTGCAAAAATGCTTTTTTTACTTAGAGTTTTTACTTTGCTTCTAGTATAAAATAACTTTTAAATCAAGAAACATTTTATAGACAAGCAAAAATTCTCATTGGTCACACTTTACAATAAGGTTAGTTAATGCATTTACTAACATGAACAAAAAATGAACAATACATTTACTACAACATTTGTTTATGTTAGTTAACGTTAGTTAATGAAAATACAGTTGTTCATTGTTAGTTCATGTTAATTCACGGTGCATTAACTAATGTTAACAAGCATGAAGTTGGATGTTAATATTTCATTAGTGATTGTTGAATTATGATTAATAAATGCTGCACAAGTGTTGTTAATGATTAGTTCATGTTAGTAAATGCATTAACTAATGAACCTTATTGAGTGTTACCTTATTAAGTGAAACCTTCTCATTTCAGAAATATTGTCAAAATTAAGTGAGTTTTTCCCTTAAAACAAGCTAAATAATCTGCCAGTGGGGTAAGCAAAATAAACTTCCTTCAAAGCGAAAACAAGATTATTTTACTTACCCCATTGGCAAATTATTTGCTTATTTTAAGGAAAACTCGCTTCATTTTGACATTATTTATACATATAACAATATTTTTTACTTGACTAGACTAGAAAAAGCTTATTGATCTATTTTTTTTAGATAGTTAGACTAGAAACTAGGCAAAAAAACTCTAAATCTCTAAAAAAAACTCTAAAAGGAATTTTTTTTGCAGTGCTGATGAAGTCTGATGAAGTATGTAAGTGTGTAATTTGCAACACTGGCTCATTGCAAATACGTAGCCTCGTATACATTTCTGGAGACCGTAAATTACGTATCCAGAGCTACGTATGGCAGCATTTTGTCTTTAAAACAAATGCTGCAGAGTGGTATGATGCCACCGCCGGCTTCTGTTTCGTTTCACGCTACCAGCTAGCCATTTACCCCCGTGTGGACGTACCTCCGCGTGAACGTACCTCCTGGGACGTATTTTGCGCTGTCCAGAAATGTATGTAGGGGTACTTAAAAATAATGAGCCTAGGTTGGTAATTTGCTACACTTGGAAAGTGCTGGAAAAGTTTGAGAATGCACCTGGAAAATTGTTAAAATGTGTTTAAATTTGGTTTTATAAAAGAAGTAACAAAGGTGACACAGTGGCTCGGTGGTTAGCACTGTCGCCTCACAGCAAGAAGGTCATTGGTTCGAGTTCCAGCTGGGTCAGTTGGCATTTCTGTGTGGAGTTTGCATGTTTTCCCCATGTTTCCGCACAGTCCAAAGACATACGCTATACAGTAAGTGAATTGATTGAATAAGTATAGATAGATTGAATACTACTAATGACTATTGTATTTAGATATACTATACAATCTGAATAATATAGAATCGGCGGTAGTGTATGTGTGTAAATGAATGTGTATGGATGTTTCCCAGTACTGGGTTGCAGCTGGAAGGGCATACGCTCTGTAAAACATATGCTGGATAAGTTGGCAGTTTATTCCGCTGTGGCAACCCTTGATGAATAAAAGGGACTAAGCCAAAGGAAAATGAATAAATGAAAATATTAAGAACCCCATACATAATTCCATATTTTCTTTGTGCATTGTGTCAAATGTATTGTGGCTTTCCAAAGCACATGATTATTTCTTTAAAAAATATATACAGTAGTATCTATCAGGGGAAACCTTTCATTCTGCTGTATTTTGTAAAGAAACGTATTACAACAAATAGGAAAGTGCTGTTTCTCTTCTTTCCCCTTGGAAAGGATCCCATCAGATGTATCCCTACACCTAACCAGGCTTATCTGCTTGACTAGAGCGCAGGCATCCAGCAGGTTTCTTGGCTTTGAACCGACAGAGCCCCATGGGAGTAATTACCGAAGTCTTAGTTTGGCTGGCATTATCCATCAGCACTTGCCAGCCTGTCTATAAGTTCAAGCACACTGTATAATGTGGCGCCAGGGATATATATGACTTCCACATGTACACACTGGATGCACAAATTTAGCTCTGTGAGTGTCCTTTCTGAAAATCTACTGACCTTGTGTCTGTTTGTTCGGCTGGTGGATTGGAATGCTGGTTTCTGTGTTTGTCTTATTACAAGTTAATGTATATTAGAGACATTAGGGATGTTTATTCTGTTACCTGTGACTGTAACATTCCTTTCTTCTCACGGATCATAGTGTAAACGTAGCTTTTCCTATTAAACATTTACCATGGTAGCCATGGCTTCAAACAAAATAATAGATACTTTAGTTATTTTTTTTGTTAATAATTTTTTAAGCTTTTAGTTTTATATAATAATTATAAATGCCCTAATAATAAATATAATATCCCCACGATTATTTTTTTCCAAGTAATGTTTAACGAAGATAAGGTTTAACATGCGCGTCACAGTGGCACAGTGAGTAGCCTCAGCTGGGTCAATTGGCATTTCTGTGTGGAGATTGCATGTTCTCTGCAAGTTCGTGTGGGTTTTATCCTGGGTCTCAGGATGAGTACCCCCAGGTGGAAATACAGAATAAGGAGAATAATTAGCGTAGCTGATGTTCATAGTGTATAAAAAACAAGAAGCAAAATCCTGTGTGGGGCACATTATGCGTCATACCGCTATGTAATGCACTGAGTGTATGCTTTGATAAAAAGATAGGTCTTTAATCTAGTTTTGAATTGTGAGAGTGTGTCTGAGCCTCAGACATTATCAGGAAGGCTATTTCAGAGTTTAGGGGCCATAAATGAGAAGGCTTGACCTCCTTTACTTGATTTTGCTATTCTAGGTATTACCAGAAGCCCTGAGTTTTGAGATTGTAAAGAGCGGGTTGGGTTGTAGCGAGACAGGAGGTTGGTTAGATAAACAGGAGCTAGATTATTTAAGGCTTTATAGGTAAGAAGCAATATTTTATAATCAATACGAAACTTAACAGGCAGCCAGTGTAAGGAGGATAAAATTGGGGTGATATGATCATATTTTCTAGAGCTTGTAAAAGCTCTGGCAGCTGCGTTTTGCACTCGTTGAAGTTTGTTAATAGAGGATGCTGGGCAACCAGCGACCAGAGCATTACAGTAGTCCAGCCTGGAAGTCATGAAAGCATGAACTAGTTTTTCTGCATCTGATATGGATAGCATACTCAATTTAGCTATGTTTCTCAGATGGAAGAAAGCAGTTTTTGTGACATGGGATATATGATTTTCAAAAGTTAAATTGCTGTCTAATATGACACCCAGATCCTTTATAGAAGAGCTAACGCTAACTTTGTATCCCTTAGTTGTGAGATTTGCTGTGTACAGGATTTAGGCCCGATAAGTAATAATTCTGTTTTGTCTGAGTTTAAGAGAAGAAAATAGTTTGTCATCCAGACTTTAACATCTTTAATACACTCGGTTAGCTTAGACAGTTCAGACATTTCATCAGGTTTAGTTGAAATGTATAATTGAGTATCCTCTGCATAGCAGTGAAAGCTGATCCCGTGTTTTTCTAATAATGTATGTGTGTGAATGAGTGTGTATGGAAGTTTCCCAGTGATGGATTGCAGCTAGAAGGGCATCCGCTGCGTAAAACTAAGACTAAGAAAATGAATGAATGAATGAATGAATGAATGCAAGTTTAATATTTATACAAATAATAATTTTACTAGCTAACTTCTAATAACAAATTTATTTTGTCTTCGCCATGATGACAGTAAGTAATATTTATTTATTTATTTAGCAAGATACTGCTATTCAGCTTAGAATGCAATATAAAGACTTATTAGTTAATTTAAAGTTATTAGGTTAACTAGGGACGTCACTGGACAACAGTGGTTTGTTCTGTAATCAGTCAAAAAAATATTTCTAATAATATTGACCTTAAAAATTGTTTTTATTCCAGCCAAACTAAGTAAAGTTTATTTATAAACTAATTTTGAAAGGATCACGTGCTTATGATTGACCACAGCTAGTCCTGCATTACAGTAGCTAACACATGATTCACCAATCAGATAAATCCTAACACACTATAAATAACCAGAGTTTCTTACCTCAACATTTTTGTCTTGAAGAATCCCCCCTTCCACCCCTACTCCTCGTCCCTTTTCCTAGATAGGGTGGCATGGTGGCTCAGTGGTTAGCACTTTTGCCTCACAGCAAGAATGTCACTGATTCAAGTCCTTACTAGGCCAGTCAACGATTTTGTGCAGGGTTTACATGTTCTACCAATGCTCGCGTGGGTTTCCTCCCACTGTTCAAAGACATGCAACATAAGTGAATTGATTTAACCAAATTGGCACTACGGATGAGCTCTTAGTCAGGCTCCTACCTATGCCTTTTAGTCAGCCGTTTATCTTTCTATAGCAATTCCTATAATCTGTCTTAGGTAAATAAACCAGGGGAGTTTTCGAGACCTACCTGAGCTCACACTTCCCTCTCGCCCTTCAAACGGGAGAGAGCCCCGAGCTCGAGGATCTTGTGAGCTCAGCGCTCTCTCCCGGGACAGCATGCCAAACACGCTTTGTAATCAATCATCAGCTACGTGTAAACTCTTGAAAAGAAATAAGACTTTGTTCATAAGAAATATATCCTGGCAATATCTGACTAAAGTTTTTTTTTGCAAATGTTAATAATAGCTGTGATTTTTTTTTCTGCAATGATGCCTCTTGTATATCATCTTATTATCTTTTGGTAGAAATGTATGTCATTTCTGGTAAAAACAAAACAAAACAAAAAACGTATATCATATACAAGTATATATAACTTTCAGAACTTTTAAGCAGTTATTTTTAATTTCTGCATATGTTACATTTATGAAAATCATCACATTATTGGATTTCATAAGGATCTCAAATATTTCTAGAGACATCATAATAAATTTCAGATCTTGTATTCTTTCAGGGAGGCTATTTTTTGAGCCTGAGCCATCTGGTTTGGTGGCTGGAGTGTGTGTGGAGAATCTGTATAAGGTGTTTAGTGGCAGCTCTAGACCCGCTGTAGACGGTCTGAGTCTCACCTTCTATGAGGGTCAGATCACTGCCTTCCTCGGCCACAACGGTGCAGGAAAAACCACCACCATGTACGTATCTAAACCCACTGAAACTGATCATTGTTTATATGTGGTAACATCACGAGTTGGACGTTTTCTCTTCTCTTCCACAGGTCTGTTCTAACCGGCATGTTTCCTCCCACAACTGGCACAGCATACATTTATGGGAAAGATATACGAACTGACATGGACGCCATTCGTAAATCTCTGGGAATGTGTCCTCAGCATAATATCATCTTTCACCAGTTCGTAAACTGTTGTGTGTTTTTATAGTGAAAGATGTTTATAGACCTGCTGTGTGAATACTGATCTATTATTTATGCAGAATTTTCTTCTAAGACAAATTTTAAGATGCATCTCATCCTAATTTTTAAGCTACAACCACCAAACTCAGATCAAACTTAAAAGACTAGTCTGACTCTATTCATGTTTTAATGTGTCTTAAATCCAGTTGAACTCGTTATAAATCATGCTAGCAACATACTGGAACATTAGCAAAGTGTTAAATCATAGCAATGCATTAATCATGTTAAAATGTGTTTACTATGCTAGTTATGCTCAAATATGTTAACAATATGGTGAAACAAGTTAGAAACATGTTGACAACATGCTAATTAATGCTAACTGAAACATGTACCAACATATTTTATTTATGCCAGAAACATCCCTGCAGAAAAATCCATCTTAAACCAGCCTAAGATGGTGGGATGGTTTTAGCTGGCCGACCAGCCTGGTTTTAGAGAGGTTTTGGTCATTTCCAGGCTGGTATACAGCCATTTCCAGCCTGGTCTTAGCTGGTCAGGCTGGGAGTCGAACAGCTAAAACCAGCTTGACCAGCCAAACCAGCTATGTCCAGCTTAAACCAGGCTGGTCAAGCTGGTTAAAGCTTGTCATTTTCCAGCCTGACCAGCAAGACCAGGCTGGAAATGGCTGGAAACCAGCCTGGAAATGGCCAAAAGCCCTCTAAAACCAGGCTGGTCGACCAGCTAAAACTAGCCAACCAGCTTAGGCTGGTTTAAGCTGTTTTTTTCAGCATATTAGAAGCCAGCAGCATATTAGAAGCATGTTAGCAGATAACTAATGAATGTCAGAAATGTTAATTTTCTCTTAAATGCTAAAATGCTAGCAATCTGTTAAAACAAATAAAACAAACTAGCTATATATAT
>CAIGQZ010032287.1:13152697-13171157 GCA_903798205.1 Danio tinwini | reverse complement strand
TATATATATATATAATTTTATTTTATTTTGTTTACCTTAAAGATACTAATTAATTTACAAATAAAATGTCAAGTTTGTTTTACTCTTATTTATTTACTTATTTAATATTACTTATCAAATCTGAAAACAAGCAAAAAGCTTTAAATTATGGTTTTACATGTACCATATACCATACATTTTAATATGCCTGTTGATGCAAAACAATATTAATTGTTTTTTTTTTTACAAATCATTTATTTACTTTTAGCAAAACCTTTAAACTAGCTTGAAAACATTGTCATGGTGACAAATCACCACTTTTGCAACTACACAGCCTGAAAAAAGTCTTGTCATCGATCCCAGTTGTAAGAGCAACAAATAATAACTTGACTTCTAGTTGATTATTTGGAAAAGTGGCAGAAGGTGAATTTTCCTGATGAATCATCTGTTAAACTGCATCCCAATCACCACAAATACTGCAGAAGACCTATTGGAACCTACATGGACCCAAGATTCTCACAGAAATCAGTCAAGTTTGGTAAAGGAAAAATTATCGTTTGGGCTTACATTCAGTATTGGGGCATGTGAGAGATCTGCAGAGTAGACGGCAACATCAACAGCCTGAGGTATCAAGACATTTGTGCTGCCCAAACCACAGGAGAGATCAAATTCTTCAGCAGGATAGCACTCCTTTTCATACTTCAGCCTCCCCCTCAAAGTTCCTGAAGGCAAAAAAGGTCAAGGTGCTCCAGGGTTGGCCAGCCCAGTCACCAGATATGAACATTATTGAGTATGTCTGGGGTAAGATGAAGGAGGAGGCATTGAAGATTCTTGATGATATCTGGGGGACCTGCAAGAACGCTTTCTTTGCCATTCCAAATGTCTTTATTAATAAGTTATTTGAGTCACTGCAGAAATGTATGGCTGTAGTTTAAGCTCATGGGAGTCATACACTAAATTAATTCTTTATCCACTGCACCATGACTTTATATTCTATACTGTACATTATTTCTGTTAAGTGACAAGACCTTTGTCTACGCAAATTCAGACATTACTGTCCTAATTAAATAATAAAAAATCAAGGCATGATCCTATTTTATTTCACTAAAACAAGCGTAATCTAGAGGCCTTTGCTTTTTATATAAGCCACTTCTGATACCAAATGATCAATTAGAAGTCAAGTTATTATTTCTTGTTGCTAAAACTTGGATGGGTGACAAGACTTTTGTCTGGTAGTGTACATCCTCATTGTTCAGCCTTAGTATTTATAATGTATAACAAAATATGTGTATTTATTCTACAGCACAGTCTTGTTCTCCAAAATAGACTTATATTTGCTGTTGTCCTGTCATTCCAGATAAACTATTCTGTCAGTGCAGCGATGGTTGTGGGGATTTTTATTGCATTTGACAAAAAATGCTACACCTCGCCTGGCAACTTACAAGCCCTGATAGCTCTGCTGATGCTTTATGGGTAAAGTCATATTTCATTGATATGTTTATATTGTATTAGCAGAACAGACCCTCTAGGTATATATAAATCTATTGAACACAGCATGTGAGTCAAAATCCCCCAAAATACTTCTTATAATACTTGGCTTGAGAGATGAAGTGTATTGACTAGACATTGAAAGGTACTATACGAAATGTGATAGACATTTTCTATTCTCTAGACCTGTATTTTAGATCCAACCTGACCCTTATTCACATTTTATAATGGACAAATCTGTGTGTTTTTTTCATATGTGAAGTTGGTCGGTGACGCCAATGATGTATCCGATGTCTTACATATTTAACGTGCCCAGCACAGCGTACGTCTCTCTGTCCTGCATCAACCTCTTCATTGGCATCAACAGCAGTGCCATTACCTTTATTTTAGACCTGTTTGACAGTACAGAGGTAAAACATTCCAATTAGCTTGCATTCCCACAAATATTATTATACCACATTCAAACATGTACTAAGTGCAGGACGAAAGTTCAAGCTTAAAGTTGAAGGTCATATCCTCCTGCATCTGTCTCTACTCTTGCAGGCTCTGTATAAGTGTAACCAGGTGCTGAAAAAGGCTCTGCTTGTCTTTCCTCACTTCTGTTTGGGCCGCGGGCTCATTGACATGGCAATGAACCAAGCCGTGATGGACGTGTATGTACGCTTTGGTAAGTCCTGCTACTTTTACCTGCTTCACATTTCAATTTCGGTCATGGTGAAGCTGCCATGAGCAAGAATAGCTCACGTTCAGACCCGGTGGTCTGACCTCCATAAAAGTCACTGAGCTTCAGTCTGTATGTCAACATGATAGAAGTACAACACCTTACGTCCATCAAACTTCATAGATTTCATATGAACTTGCATGCAGTCCTATTGACTTACAGTGTAGAAGACATTTAAGCCATATGTTGACACCAAAATGCAGAGATTTTGAGACTAGTGCCCTAGCAACCACTGCAGTATTCTAAAAACCTGCTTGGAAACAGCCTCATGTTGCACTTTTAACAATCACTCTGAATATCTTAGTGTACACTCAGAACACAGGCACACATGCAAGTAACTATTGGAAACTATTTGCAGACTTCCTAGCAACCAACTACAACGGTTGGCAACACACTAACAGCAACCTCAAATACTTTAGCAACACCCTGGTAACTACCTCAAATATTCTAGAATAGTAACTCGCTGAAAACCATACAGACTGCATAGCAACTGACTAGAAACCACACGGAACATCGGCATAGCAACAATCTAGCAACCGACCTGAAAACCCTATCAACACCTTAGACTCCAACTAGAACGACCTAGCATCTTTATATCAGTGCTTGAGCAATGACACTGAACACCCAGTAAAGTGCTGGACAACAATTCAGACTACCCTAGCAACACCCTGGCAACAACTCAAAAAACCCTAGCTACCATCTGATAACAATCTCTGAGAAACCACCCTAGTAAGTGTTTGACTACACATAAAAACAACTGTCAAGAGTTGTCTGCTAATACCTTTGCAACAACCTAGTTCACCATAGAAATTATCATCATCCTGGTAATAGCCCAGAACACCCTAGTATCAACATAATGTAGCTCAATTAGCTCAGTTTATGAGTATTAATGACAAGTATTAATGTATTGTATTAATCAATACAGAAACAAGTTATTATTAATGATGAATATTCAGAATTAACTTATAGTAAAGTTTTCTTTATGGCTTAGTCTCTTTATTAAGCTGGGGTCACCACATCGAAATGAACCGCCAACTTATCCAGCATATGTTTTACACAGCAGATGCCTATCCAGCTCACATTCACACACATACACTACGGACAATTTAGCCTACCCAATTCACCTATATCACATGTCTTTCGACTTGTGGGGGAAACTGGAGCACCTGGAGGAAACCCACGCGAACACGGGGAGAACGTGCAAACTTTACACAGAAATGCCTACTGACCCAGCGGAGGCTCAAACCAGCGACCTTCTTGCTGTGAGGCGAATGTGCCACCCACTGCGCCACCGTGCAGCCCTATAGTTAATTTTACACAACAAATATAACAATGACTTTTCCCGCTCGTCTGAGCGGACTCTAATTATTTATTTATTTAGAAAGGGAATTATAGCTACTTCTTGTGAAGTAGATGAATAGTTTAGAAGTTTTAGTAAACTTAATAAGCTGGTAGCAAGGGTCTATCGTTAAAGTGACTTTTTCTGAGGCAAAGCAAAGACAATCCAATGTGGTTATAGCGTGATTTATTGACTAGTCTAACATATAACAAACAAACGTACAAAACATAACAACAAAAACAACATAAAAAGCAAGGAAAATGGAAAGTTTAAAAGAAGGCAAATCTAACTCAGTCCCACACAACTATTAAGAACCACCAATGCATGTAAACACCTTAAAAAGACACAGCGTAAACGCACGACTAAATGCCTGTATTTAGTGTCTTTCTCTCTCGTGTTGTGCGAGTTTCTCTGATGCTTAGAAGATGAAGTTTTTGAAGTCCGTAGTCATTTGCGTGGAGTTCGCATCGCAGATTGGAGGATATGCGAGACCCAAACTTTAAACTGAGTTTAATTTGCCGGAAAATAAAAAACATGGGTACGCGATTCATGTGGGTACAGAAACGTGGTCTACGCTTTGTGTCGGGAACCTTCTGCGATGATGTGGGGGTGTAACAGGTAAAGTTATTGGTCAGGTAACTTCCAGTCTCTCCTGACTGACCAATTACATGAGAGGAAAAGTCGCATAGGAAACTTCCTTTGTTCGTCCTCGCTGGTCTGTACCATCCCAAGACAAACAGACAAAACTAATTCATGGTTTGAAATGACACCAAGCATACCAAGTTATCATCCTGTGTCCTAGATCATGGGCTGTATAATTATGCAAGGAGAATAATGACACTAAACATGACACTTTTAGAAATACATAATGTCTGTTTAATGTCTTGAAAAGGACATATACCGGTGTAAGAATTAAAAGAGAAATTAAGGATCAGAATACATAGGTTACAAACAGATTTTCATCGGCAGACTCGCTCGCACCAGGTGTCATAAACTTACATAGAATGAACACCTTCGTAGAAAGTGCTTGGCAACACCCCTATAGCAATTAAGCATACTCTCTATATTCCCCGGTAACCACCTACAGCACCATAGAAACAAGCAACACCCTGGCCACCCAGAACACCCTAGCATCTGTATAGCTATGCCTAAGCAACCACTGCAAAAAGTGCTTGGCAACACTCTAACATCAAATGAGCATACCCTGCAAACAATCTGCCAGCAGCCTATAGCACCATAGTAACTGCCAACACCCTGGCAGCAACTCTGTCAAATCTAACCCTAACACCCAATTGCTCAGCAACACCTTAACAACTATTGAGAGTACTCTAGCAACACCCTGGCAACCATGTTGTTAAATGTTGGTCTCAATGGTTGATTGGTTTGAATGTGGTTCTTGTGTGGTTAATGTCCGGCTTGTGCATCCCAGGTGAGGACTTCAGTCTGGATCCTTTCAGCTGGGACTTTGTTGGAGAAAATTTGACTTTCATGGCAGTAGAGGGATTTGTGTATTTCATCCTGAACATTTTAATACAGTACCGATTCTTCCTGGACCACTGGTGAGACAAAAGTGCATTAAAAAACATTATGGGATGAGTCAGTTCTGTCAAAAAGTTTTGTATATACATATATTTTTGTTGTGTGTTTCAACAGGATGTCAGATTTTAAAAAGCCGCCAATAACTGATGAAGATGTGGATGTGGCCAAAGAGAGAGAGAGGATTTACAAAGGAGGAAGCTCCAACGACATCCTTCAGATTAAAGACTTGTCAAAGGTAAGTCTGTCTACATCATACTGAAGAATTATGGGTAATATTGTTCGTAACAGAGATCTAAGATGGAACTTTTTGACATTATTGTAAACATTTTTTGAAAATAGACAAATTTTACAACGCCCCTAGAGTTTAAATCTAGGTGTGACCAACCCTGTTCCTAGGTAAAGTTTAGATAGGATACAGCTGCGGATACGGACATCAATATAGCACAATTTTTGTTACCCTGTATAACAATAATTAGTATTGTTTACAGTACTATAACGGTTGGATTTAGGGCTGGGGTGGGGTAGGCCTTAATAAAATACAATTTATTGAGTAATTTGATAAATAACATAAATAATACACGGTACAACTATTGTTTTTATGTTACTGTGACAGTTGGGTTTAGGGTTGGATATAGGGGTAGATGTTAATAAAATGCAATAAATGGGAAATTTAATAAATAATATAAATAAGACTTGTTAACTTCCGGCCGCAGCTGTATCTGATCTAGCAGCAACCCTGTTCCTGGGGATCTACCTTCCTGCAGATTTCAGTTGCAACTCGTATCAAAAACACCTGCCTGTAATTATCAAGTGCTGTTCAGGTCCAAAAATAATTGATTCAGGTGTGTTTGATCAGGGTTGAAGCCGAACTCTACAGGAAGGTAGATCTCCAGAATCAGGGTTGAGCACCCCTGGTTTAAACAGTTGAGTTTTACCATTTTTTTTTATCTATTCAGCCAATCTCTGGGTCTGGCGGGAGCACTTTTAGCTTAGCTTAGCTCAATGAATTGTATTAGATCAATGGAATCTTATTTAAAAATGACAAAAAAGTTTACAGAATGTTCCTATTTAAAGCTTGACTCTTCTGTACTTGTGTACTAAGGCCAATAGAAAATGAAAACGTGTTATTTTATAGGCCGATATGGCTAGGAACTATATATAGGAACTATTTTATATACTAAAAAACAGCAACTTTTAAATTTCTCATCTGTCCTAGTACAAGATATAACTACCGATGAGTCGAGTTTAAAATATACAGTAAATAATGGTTGGTAAAACTCAACTGTTTAAGTCCAGGGGAGTTGTAAAATGAACTTATTTTCAAAAAAGTAGAGTATTCACTTTTAATAATGTCAGAGCACATCATATACTTTCTAGGACAATATGGTTAGACACTATATATAGTGTCCATCTTAGTTCAAGATATAACTACAGATGAGTAAAGCTTTAAATATATTTCATCAAAAGTCTTTGATCATTTTTAAATGAGATGCTAATGATCTAATCTGATTCAATGATATATGCTAAGCTAAGCTAAAAGTGTTTCTACCAGACTTGAAGATCAGCTGAATGGATAAAAAAAAATGTAAAACTCAACTATTTAACTCCAGGGAAGTTGTACAATGAGCCTATTTTCAATAAAGTGGTGTATTCTTTTTAATGGTGTCAGAGAGCACACCATACCCTGCTGAAAAATCCAGCTTAAACCAGCCTAAGATGGTTGGCTGGTTTTAGCTGGTTGACCAGCCTGGTTTTAGAGGGGTTTTGGCCGTTTCCAGGCTGGTTTCCAGCCATTTCCAGCCTGGTCTTAGCTGGTCAGGCTGGGAGTTGACCAGCTAAAACCAGCTTGACCAGCCAAAACCAGGCTGGTCAAGCTGTTTAAGCTGGTTTAAGCAGGTCATTTTCCAGCCTGACCATCTAAGACCAGGCTGGAAATATCTGGAAACCAGCCTGGAAATGGCCAAAACCCCTCTAAAACCAGACTGGTCGACCAGCTAAAACCAGCCCACCATCTTAGGCTGGTTTAAGCTGGATTTTTTAGCAGGGTATTGATTTTCCAGGCAAAAATGAGTCCTTAAGATAAAAATCAGTCTACTGGATACATGTTTCCTTTCATATGTCCCCTTAACATAATTTCCCCCTCTCTCTACAGACATATACTGGAACATTCAGGCCAGCAGTTGACAGGATATGTGTAGGAGTGTCACCAGGAGAGGTAATTAATGGAGACAATGTTCTGAGCACAGTAGTACATTTTGCATGAAATTTTTATTTTGTCCCTTACAGTGTTTTGGACTTTTGGGTGTGAATGGTGCTGGAAAAACAACCACATTTAAAATGCTGACAGGAGACATAGACGTCACCTCAGGGGAAGCTGATGTGGCTGGTTACAGGTTTGTTTAACTAGCTAATCACAAAGTTATACTGACTGACTGCTAACACAAGGCTATGCATACAATAGGCCTTCAAGAAGAAGAATCTCAGGGGGTCTTTGGTATCTTGCCAGTTTGCATTGACATCAACGCTACTGTATATAGTTAGGCTAATTTAGATGATTACAACTGCAATATAAGCAGAATTAGAGCACAAGTAATTTCACTGTTAAGCATAATTATTTATAAAAGGTTGACATAATGCAGGCTGATATTTACAAAGCCATTTACCAGTGATTCACATTGTAGCTCATATTAAGTTATTAAGTAACACTTCACAGTAAGATTGTAACATCTAATGTTATTTAAAGCATTAATTATGCATATTTCAATATTAAATACAGATCATTTAAAGAATTTTGGAAACTGGCAGCCATTGACTTCTATAGAATCTTGTTCTTATCATTGATGTTAACGGCTATTTACTTTTTTTGCTATTTATATAAAAAATAAAATTATCAATTTGCTTGGTTTCTTGTGATGCTTCAGCATTCTCACCAACATCCTCGATGTGCACCAGAACATGGGCTACTGCCCACAATTTGATGCCATAGATGATCTTCTAACAGGAAGAGAGCATTTGCACTTGTACGCACGCCTCAGAGGAGTCCCAGAATCCGAGATCAGCCGAGTGAGACGATATTTCACTTTCTTATCTCTTCCTTCTTATTTCTTTCTGTGAGTATTTCTGACAGAGACCTCTATCTGGCTTTGATGTAGGTGGCTGAATGGGGAATCCAGAAATTGGGTTTGTCTGAGTATGCAGGCTGCACTGCTGGCACGTACAGTGGCGGAAACAAGCGGAAACTCTCAACAGCTATTGCAATGATTGGATGTCCAGCCCTTCTGCTCCTGGTAAGAGCCTTTCTGTTGATTTATTTTAGAGAAAGATAAGCATGGTGCCTAGTAGTTTTTTTTTCTGTTCTAGGATGAGCCGACCACAGGGATGGATCCTCATTCTCGCAGATTCCTCTGGAACTCTATTATGAGTGTAATTCAGGGCGGCAGAGCAGTGGTTCTTACCTCCCACAGGCAAGAAAACACATGTATTGTATTAAACAACTAACAGACAGTCCATGATTAAGTTCACCTTGCTTAATTTAATTTAAAATCAAGCAAATGTTGCAGAATTTCCTACTTAATTTTCAAATATAAAACAGTAGGCTTAAGTGGTAAACTCTAATTTATCTGTTTCCTTTATATAAATTACAGAAATCAATGGTTCTCAAGGTCAAGAAATTGCAAAGAAATGCAGCAAAATTTGAAAAAACTTGCCACAAAAGTCATTCTTATTCACAAAAATGTAGTCGCAAAATTCAAAAAAACTATTTTTTTGTTACTATCACTTATTATTTTCTAGTTGCCCCAACTTAATTATTCTAATTCTTGTAACTTAAATGTTCTATTTCTTGGAATTTCATGTTTCTAGTTGGTCCAACTGAATTTTTATAGTTCTAGTAGCTTAATTTTTTCCAGTTGCCCCAACTGAAATTTTGAAGTTCTCATAACTTAATCTTTATAGTTAATTTTTATAGTATAACTCAACGTTGTAACTTAATTTTTATAGTTACCCCAACTAAATTGTTATAGTTCTTGGAACTTATTTTTTATAGTTGTCCCAATTATTTTTTTTCTAGTTACTCCAACTTAATTTTTCTATTTCGCACAACTTATTTTTCTAGTTCTTGTAACTAAATTCTTTTAGTTCTTATAACTTTGTTTTCTAATTACAGCAACCTAATATTTCTAGTTACCACAACTTAATTTTTCTGTTTTTTTTTAGAAGATTGTGTAGTGCTGAACCCAAGTCATTGTTCGTTGTTTGTTCTTAGTAGCCAATGCATTACTAACACATAACTATTTTTGTAAGTTTACATTAACAAGGATGTAGTATTGCTGAATGAATGTATTGTTCATTATTAGGTCAGGTTATCTACTGTAATTCATTATCAAATACATTAGTGTATGTGTGAGTAAACATGAAGTAAATTAACCTTAAAATTTAGAGATTGATTAGAATATGAGTAAGTTATCATTAACAAATATTAAGTAATGCTCCAAAAAAGTCATTGTTCATCATTTGTTCATGTAAACTAATGCATTACGTATTAATATATGTTTATTTAATATTAACAAAGATTAAGTGATGCTTAACAGATGTGTTGTTCATCGTTAATTCATGTTAACTAATGCATTGACTAACATTAACTAATGCAGCCCTTTTTTAAATGTTAACTTCATGTGTTTAGCTGATTAGATATTTGCATTAATTAGCAGTTGAGTGGTACCTAATAAAGTGGTCTGTGAAAGTACTACAAAACCTACAGGCTAACATCCCCAGATATTGCCAAATTTAGGTTTGGTCAGATTTATCTCAACTCTGGAGACAAATTTTGACCCTTTTTTCGCATCATATATCTTGTTGAACTTTTAATCAAACATTTTGAGAATTTTCTTTGGATTGGAGAAATTATGAGCCACTTATAGCATACTTTTAACTCAATATCTAATGAATAAAATTAAATACCACCCTACAGTATTTTATTTCCCATTCAATATCATGTTTTATTTGAAAACATCAACACTTATTTAAAATATTTTCCACTTTTTTGGGGGAAATATTGTGCAATTCTGTGTGTGCTTCATGCATTTGAGTGGGCTTGACAATTCCCCTTTAGGAGACACACTCTTTTCCTCTCCATATGCAAAATTGTGTGTATACATAAAAACCTGCTAAACTCATTGTAAGTCCCTTTGGGGAAAAAATCATCTGCTAAATGAATATATGTAGATGTAAAAGTAAAAACCCTCACAAATTACATTATTTATGTATCACAATCAGTCAATAATTTAATTAATGCTTTCCTGTTCTATAGCATGGAGGAATGTGAAGCTCTCTGCACACGTTTGGCCATCATGGTGAATGGAACTTTCAAGTGTCTTGGCACCATTCAGCACCTCAAATACAAGTAAGATCCCAAACTGTTTCAATCTTATTACTACAGTAAGCCAAATTTTGTTACACACATCGTGCACAATCATTAGTTTGCATTTCCGTTCTCCGGATGTCTTTTATAATCTGTTTCCTGCAGATTTGGTGATGGTTATGTGGTAACCATGAAAATCAGGGCTGCCAAAGTAGGCGCAGTACCAGACCTGAACCCAGCCGAAGCGTTCATGGAGAGCACATTTCCTGGCTGCATTCAGAGGGAGAAACACTATAATACTCTACAGTACGAGATTGCTTCTTCATCCCTGGCCAAAATCTTCCAGGTCGTTTTGGCCAATAAGGAAATGCTAAATATCGAAGATTACTCTGTTTCCCAGACAACATTGGACCAGGTATTTTATACAACCCCATTGGCTTAGATGTGCCATTTAGATTTTACCCAAGTCATCATTTACTCACTCTGGATTTGTTCTGATATTGTGTGCCTTTTCGTCTTTGTAAGGATCAGCCAGCATTTAAAAAGTATCACAAAAGTCATTAGCCTAGCCATATATATACAGTTGAGGTCAGAATTATTAGCCCCCCTTTGACATTTTTTTTCTTTTTTAAATATTTCACAAACGATGTTTAACAAAGCAAGGTAATTTTCACAGTATGCCTGACAATATTTTTTCTTCTGGAGAAAGTCTTATTTGTTTTACTTCGGCTAGAATAAAAGCAGTTTTTAATTTTTTATGAACCATTTTAAGGTCAAAATTATTAGCCCCTTTAAGCTATATATATTTTCAATAGTCTACAGAACATACCATTTTTATACAATAACTTGCCTAATTACCCTAACCTGCCTAGTTAACCTAATTAACCTAGTTAAGCTTTTTAATGTCACTTTAAGCTGTATAGAAGTGTCTGGATAAATAACTAGTAAAATATTATTTACTGTCATCATGGCAAAGATAAAATACCTCAGTTATTAGCAATAAGTTATTAAAACTATTATGTTTAGAAATGTGTTGAAAAAATCTTATCTTCATTAAACAGAAATTGGGAAAAAATAAACAGGGGGCTAATAATTCAGGGGGGCTAAACAACTTTTCATTCAACTCAATTAGTTTGGTGATTGTGGAGAAAGTGCAGATCTGCAGAGACAAATGGTCGAGATCATGATGTTCATTAAATAATATATTAAATAAATGTATTTTCAAAAATCCTATAGATATTTAATTAATATAATTAGTCATTACAATAAATCCATAGAACAATGGGTGGGAATATGTGGCTTGTTGCCTGGGGTTATTTACACTTTTCCTCTGTTTAAAAAATAAAATGCTGGTTGCTATTCACTGCCATTACACGGAAGAACACGAACAGGACTTCTTAAAACTTCTACTTTTCTGGTCCAAAAAATAAAGTAGGTCAAACAACACCGGGGTTATTAAAAAAAAGTATTTTTTAGGGGTCAACTCACTTTAAGCCTGGCCAATTTATAACTCCCTTTAAGTGGTCCAAAATGGTGCTGTCTATTGTAGGTCTAGCAGTATTTTGATGGCACTTTTCTCCTGAGAGAGAATGTCCCAAACTAGGCAAGCACAAAATAGAATAGCCCAGTTCAGGGTCAGGAAACTGCCACAAGCATCCATCCATCTTTTGACCACCACCATTTGCTTCTTTGCCTGCGTTTGACAAATGCACTGGAACAAGGGCATTTTGGCTCCTTATGTAGTCTCGCTCTCTTTCTTTCACTCCCTGCAGGTATTTGTGAATTTCGCCAAGCACCAATCCGGAGAAGATGATGCCATTGTATTGCACCCGAGAGCAGCCGGTGCCCGGCGGGACGTCAGAGTCTTTCCAGTGAAAACGAAAGCCTGAAAGCTTGAAGAGGATCATTTGAGCAGGTCAATTGGAGTCATCTGACTGGGGCATACAAAAGAGTCATAAAAAAAGAGATGATTTTTTTTGTTCTTTACAAAACACTCTGTATGAGACTTCTGATTGTTTACGAAGCAACAGCTTTGCGCACCTTCTTTGCTTGGCCTTTTCTTTAAAAAAATATACTAAACTAATACCACAACAAAATACAGACAGAGATGGACTCTCTTATGAATAATCTTATGAATTTTGTAGCACTTTGTCAATACAACTTTTTTTTACAAACAAATTTGTTTTTAAAAAAATCAAATGGTGCAATAGATTATATTGCATAGGCTATTGCTATTAAAAATGCATATTGCATTATAACACATCACAAGTCACGGCTTTAAAAACTTCTAAAAAACTGTAACACACAACAGTAGTTTAAATTGAACTAATGTTGCGCCCCATGCACACGGGGCGTCAGCGTCAACACTTACCATTCATTTTGAATGGCTGACATCAAGCGTTGCCGGCGTTGCTCACTGCAGAAGTTCTTCTTCTTCTGGAGTTTTATCTGGCAAACCAACTTTAAGGTGCATTTACCACCACTGACTGAATTGGAGTATGGAGCGCAACTTTGTTAGAAATCTTGAGGGATTAGTAAGCGCATACCACATGGGTTTACTATTAAAGAGATGGGGAAAACATTTAAATAAAATAAATGGAGAAAAAAAAGGGAAAATATTATATCCTATCTATAAAATCTATGTCATTCAAATGTCTAAAAATCTTGTTATTTACCTTTTAATTTCTGCCGTTTAAAATAACTTTTAGGGAGAAATTGACTATATTTAGCTCTCTTAATCCTTCAAAAATGATTTGTGTTGATTACTTATTTTGTACATCCAATTAATACATGGGATACCGTTTCAGAGAGACCACATCTTTTTCACAGTTGCTGCAGAAGTTGGGAATTTCTCAACTTTTCAAGCACCAACGGAGGTGTCAGCCAATCAGATCGCTTTATGCAATACCCCAACTCAGACAGTAGCCGATTGCTGACAAATTTTATTGGCTAACGCAGCTATAATTGCGTCAGCCCCAACTTCAGACACGCCCTTCGTTAAGCATTAACGCTGAAGCCCCGTGTGAATGCACGGTTAAATGTTCAGTTTTCTAATTTGTTAACTAGAATTGTTTGCCATGGATTGGTAAGGAAATGGATTGTAGAATGTAGATTTTTCTTTATCTTATTTTTTGCAAAAAGCCCCAAAATAATACTAATAAAACTGTGCAATTTGCAACTGTGCACCTTGTCAAGAATTAATGAAATAACATTACAATCATCAATATAGTCCATAGTACATTCATTGCGGTTTAACAACCAGATTTCACATTTTTATTTGTTCATAAAAATTCCCTGATGTAATCTCCCTCTATTCTTTCAATAGCAGTGTCTGGTTAATAGAGGTAGAATATTTTATACTACATGTAATAAATGTCAGATAAGTGTATTTAATCTGCTTATTAATAATCTTAAGTGGTGTACCAGTGTAAACAATCAACTGTCACATCATCATGCAACTGATGATGTGATGAGCACTGAGATATTGCTGAAAAAAGGATTTAACTTTCATTATCTTTCCATAAATTGACTTCATTTACATGCAGCTGTTTGGATGCCTTCCTAGCCCTCTCAGCCAAAATCATAATATGTTGGATATATATCATAGATATGTAAGAATCAGAGAATAAATGGCAGGATGGGCATGCGGAGGTTTGGATAGTCCTTAAACTCTCGCAGGTAAATTTGATGTTTTCCTTTAGCCCAGATAGTCATTTGAATGAATCCAACAAATGTGAAGAGAGCAACTGAAAAAAGCAGTACAAAAGAATCAACATCAATTAATATATAATAAAATATTCAAAATCTCAGTAGCTCAGTGTATATCAAAATAAGCTGACAGCTTTATGATAGGCAATGCTCACCTGGAACACACTGGGTCATAATGGACAGGCCCACCCAAGCACCCACCTAATGGAAAAAAAAAAGAGTTCAAGGACTGAAAACTCTTATTTTATTTGATTACACCAATATGGTTACCTCATATGTGTAGTTGGGGCATGATACAAAGAAAAAGAGCCATGTGAAAGGGTTTTTGGATGGATGTGGGAACCTCCGACATTTTGAACCTTTTAACCAAAAACATCATGAGTATCTTTAGCTTTATCTCTATAGATATTTAATAAAATGCATTTACCTTCACATTTTAAACTGTTCAACGACCAGTGGATGGAGAAATTACCTGCCTCACACAACTGGAACACAATCAATATACATCATGTTTGTTAAATTATCTTTATTATACAAAGGTTGTCAAGCATTTAAGATGAAGCTCCTTTTTGCAGGTACATATTAGATTGTGTATATTATTATTTAATATGCTCTCACCAGCCACTTTATTTGATAGACCTTTGCTAACACTTGCCTAATATACCATATTAGTTTTATTTATTTATTTTTTTTTATATAAGATTTTCATGGTTGGACCAGATTTTTGGATAACTATCCTCTATGCCCTCTCTGGAGGGACTGCTTCAAAGGGATTAAGGCAGAGGTGCCCAAACTTGAAGGACCAGTATCCTGCAGATTTTAGATCCAACTACACATACCTGCTCAGATATTTCTAGAAAGCCTAGTAAGAGCTTGAGTAGCTAGGCTAGGTATGTCTGATTGGGGTTGGAACTAAACTTTGCAGGACATTGGCCCTCCAGGACAGAATTTGAGCACCCCTAGATTAGGCATGGGGATTAGACCTTCTAAATGAAAGATGCTGTTCGACATCAAACAACTTCCCCGCACAAAGGATTATGGGGGCCCGAAGTGTCAATCAGTTGTACACACATCAAGGGGTCCTTAAAAGTCTCAAGTTTTTATCACTTAGATTTGGAACAACACTTGAATATGGTGGTCATGATTGTTTTCCCTCCAAAGTGCCCTTCGGAGGGCGATATATGTTTGGAAAGCACCAACAGTGTTTAAAATCATCCTAAAATGAAGGTTTTGTGACATACATTTAATTGAAACGATCCTGAAATGAAGACTGTGCATTATTCTGTTCTTTGGGAACCGATTGGGTAATTGAAAAATGGGTGTTGCTAACAAAAGTGAGAAAGATTGACGAATGGATGAAAGCAGGTCAGAGACAAGACGCACACTGATAGCCCTTCCCTAAAGGACTAATAGCCCCACCCTAAAGGACTGCTAGCCCTGCCCTAAAGATATTCCATGTGACCAGAAGTGAAGTGAAGTAGTTTTGAGGGGCGAGGGAAGGTAACATTTGATTAAAGACTATGAACGCAAATTATTTTTTTTCAAAATAATGAAGTGCACAAATACGTTGAGGGCATCCACTGTGTAAAATATTTGCCAGCATAGTGGTTCATTCTGCTGTGGCAACCCCTGACAAATAAGGGAATAAGCCAAAGGAAGGAATGACAAATACATTGTTTTTTTTTTAACAAGCACTACTATATACATAAAAATAAGAAGAGTGCATTTTGATTCCATGCTAACTTTAGGAAACAAACATTACTTACCACAAAGATAATTAACGCATAGTTGACCTGTATCTCCCCATATGCTGTAAAGCATAACAATAAATGCAATACATTACATTTACTCGATTACTAAATTAGTTTGACTCTTCTGGTACTCACATGGAGGTGTGTAGAGAGGATGGTTGATGTAGTATGCTAACCAAGCTGCAAAACCCCAGTAATAAACACAATTCTGTGAAGCACAAATCATCAGACAATTTAACATAATCAGAATCCTATACAGTTTGATTTAAAAATTGATCTGAAAATGTACAAACTGTATTAATCGCTTAATAATGTCTTCCAAAAGTAGACGAGCATGACAGATTTCACAACTTTTTTTATTTAATATTGCTAGCAAACCAAACCAGTGACCAAGACTAAATACTCACTCTTACAATGGCTCTGAGAGGCATCGTGCCATGAGAAAACCGATGCACAAATATTGTTTCAAATAGCCTCTTGATATAGTGGAACGAATGACAAGCGCAAGCCAAACTAAAGAGACAATGAATATTGTGTCAATTACTGTACACTTCTTCATGCCATTCAAAATGTATAAGACTGATTTCTTCAAAAGGAAGTGTTTTTGAAGAATGTACCTGACCGCAGGATGGGAGCTTGAGGTGAAGGTGTATTTGTGGTTATAGATGTATGGGACACGAACGTAGAAGAGGAGGTATATTAGAAGAGGTCCTATGTACTCTGCCAGAAAAACCTGCAGAGCATTGACTTTTTTAAAGATCGTATGTTTGATACTGTCAGAATTTTATTTAACAAATCTATTTTTACCATTGTCCATCCAAGTTGTGGACCAAGGTCTCTGAAATACAAAGTCACTGAGGTCCCAGCAGGCAGATTCTGCAGGATGTCATCATCTCTGAGTGCTTTATTTTCTAAAACAAAGTAAGCACAGAACTTGATTTGTTACAGGTAGTGTTAACGTAAATGCAGGTTTTGAACTCCTGCAATCATGCAGAATACAACAGGTAGCACTTATTTTTCATTCTGAAAGCTGAGAAATTCTGCTCCACAAATAGTATAATCTGAGATCAATGTCTCAAACTGCCTTTATCCGAATAGCATAGATTAATAATATTCCTCAATATGGAGTGTGGCGTTAGCAATTGGTGGAAATTGAGTAGATGAAAGATTTTTATGATTCCATATTTACTCAAATAAGCCATTCCTTACATATTTTCTTGGTTATCTCTAAGGAAACAGAACTGAGGAAAGATATTGCTGCTGTACTAAAATTGCTGTTAAAGTAGCAGTGAATATGACAGATGTCCCCCATCTTTGTATAGCACAACTGTCTGTTTCTGGAAGAGAAAGCTTTGTTCATTTTCTCCATAAGAAAAACAGTTTTACATTAGGGTATTTAACTTTAACCGTTAAACATTTAAATGTTTATGAAAGACTTTTAAAGGTAGACTGTAATCTGTTTTCATTAATATATGTATATTTTTAATTGTTTAATAGGTAAATTTGTGCTAAAAAACTAAATTTAAATCTATAAAAGTTGCAGAGAGCAATATCGGTCACAAGAAATATCTGGCAGCACATTGAATGCCATTTGATAAAGTGTCATTCATTCATTTTCCTTCGGCTTAGTATCTTTATTCATTAGGGGATGCCACAGCGGAATGAACCGCCAACTTGTCCAGCATATGTTTTACACAGCAGATGCCCTTACAACATACAGCTCCAACGCAGTGCTGGCAAACATATACACACTCATACACACATACACTATGGTCAGTTTAGTTTATTCAATTCACTTATACTGCATGTCTTTGGACTGTGGGGGAAACCCACGCGAACACGGGGAGAACATGCAAACTGAAATGCCAACTGACCCAGCCGGGACTCGAACCAGCAACCTTCTTGCTGTGAGGTGACAGTGCTAACCACTGAGCCACCATGTCTTTAATAAAGTCTTCCAAATCGAAATCAAAATGTTAAAATACGTTAATATTTAATTCATGGATTAACATTAATGTTTTTGTTGTTAATTATTCACTTCTGGTCATAGTAATAAACCTAATGTGGATTTGTATGTAGCTATTAGCTAGTAAATCATTGTTGTAAAAAAATGAAGAATATCCTATGGAATGTTAAAAACCATACAGTATACTTAAAAGGAGATATAATGAGTGACTCATACTCACTGGGGTCGAGCCTCAGGGCTTGTCTTGCTGGATACCATTTTGGATCTGTCGGTGAGAAAGAAAAGTGATAAAAAAAAATACTTTTTGTATATGAAAAACAACATCTAGCTACACTGCAGAATAAAAGAGACTAAAGTATTACTATATATTTTTTCGTATAGATCACAATTTATTCTAAATAACGTCTCTTTTTGTGACGAGGTGGCGCAGTGGGTAGCACCATGCTAAAAGTAGTGTATGAGTGTGTGTGTGAATGAGTGTGGATATGTTTCCCAGTAATGGGTTGCAGCTGAAGGGCATCCGCTGCGTAAAACATATGCTGGATAAGTTGGCGGTTCATTCTGCTGTGGTGACCCCAGATTAATAAAGGCACTAAGCTGAAAAGAAAAT
>CAIGQZ010032287.1:13111301-13147697 GCA_903798205.1 Danio tinwini | reverse complement strand
GATTATAAGTAGGTTGTTAGGTTGGGGTTAGTGTAAGTTGACATGTACTTGTTTCTTATAAGTTTCTTATAGTCAGTTAAATGTCTGTTGAAGGAGCAGTATGAACAGTTATTAAGCAGACAGTCTACTAATACTGAAATGGACCATCAAACTAGTGTTACCATACCTTTCATAAAATCCAAAGGAAAGAGGAATCTGTTCACACAGATCCATGAAAAATGCTGTATTATGCAAACTGGATCAGTAACTAGTGATGTTAGTTTATAAATCATTCAGGTTCAGGGTTTTTATGAAGGTAAATGTAAGACTTGTTTAAATAACAAGCAAATAAAATGTTATGAATAATTTCAAGGAAGCATAATTAGTATCTTAATATGTTCTCTAAATGCCAATTTTACATAAACCAGAAGTTCTTTTCAGATTTCTTAATCTTTTTTATCAAGGGTATTATCCATGCAATTTAAGGTCAAGTGTTTGCATTGCAGCTAATAATGTAAGTTTGTTTCAATTATGGACTTTTCGAAAGCAATCAGTGGAATTTTTTAAATTAACAATTGAAATCAATTAGGAATTTGAAACCACTATAAATGCAGAAATAATAATAATTAAAAAAATTGAATTTATGATCGACCACAAGTTCCAGTCTTCTGCCAACACCCACTGAGAAATCATATTAAACTTGATTAAAAAAGAGAGAGAGGAAGCAAATAAGTCAAAAGGATGACATTATATTACCACAAGGACTGCAGGGGTGGGACAATAAGAAAGATGGATAGATAGATAGATGCATGTGCTCTGGTATACCCAGGCAATTTTGACAGCATTTCCGTGCAAATAATGCACAAATTTGTCCAAAAATGCCACAAAAGAAAAATACAACTCGTAAAATATCATCAACATTTTAAAGAGGAAGAGCTGACAAACTTTGTTGCATTTATTATCAATACCTGTTTATTTCCAAGTTCGTTATGTGTTGCATTCCATTAGGTTTTTCATCGTGTTTCACATCTGAAGCCTTTTTTGTCTTTGTTGTGAGGTGTGTCTGGTCACGTCAAGTGGCTTAGACATGGTGATTGAAGCTTGACTCTTTGTTCGTGTGCACTGCAGAGGCAAAGGGCCTTGGTCTCAGCCCAGCAAACTCAGAGTGCAAAGCATGTATTCAGAAGCTGCCACCACTTCAGAGAGCTCGCATATCAGCTGTTCTGACCACGTTCAGTGTTCATGACAGCATATATGTCATTGTAAAGAAACCAAAACCTCAGCTGTAATATAGATAGACAGGTTGTATTAAGTTAAACTTTTTCTGAAAGATTATTTCTGGAACCCAAAATAGTTCACTGCAAAAAACAAAAACTAACTTTGGAATCTTTATTTTTAATAGTGCAGACAGGGTGTCCTGTCATGATGGGCATTTCTATTTTTCATCTTTTTCCCCGTCTGTGGTTTCTCAGCCACAAAGAGAGCCCCCTTACAGAATCCCTGAACCGGCTGCCACTGAGATGTGAAATTCAGTTGAAGAGACTCTCTGAATTGCCAAAGGCACTTAGGCCACTTCAGGGAAAGTGAACTGGAAGTCAGCTGACAGAGTGTTCCTATTCAGTGTTCAAGGGCGAAATGAGTTCACAAGTACAGCCCAGAGAGTGTTTATTAGATAAAAGGCTGTGCTACAACTGCGTAAGTGTCTCACTGACATTCACTATAAACTTCCATGTGAAGCTGCTTTGACACAATCTACATTGTATAAGCGCTATACAAATAAAGATGAATTGAATTGAAAAATGTACTGTAAAATATGAAAGTATTAGTGAATTTATGAGACAAACAGGAAAAGATCTTTTATCACACTCTGGTTAACATTATGGAGTGCTTATTACATTTGCCACTAGAGGGAGCTGTAATCTTGCTTAAATGCTGACATAAACGTGATTGGAGTAAAGGTTTTCCAGAATATACCTTTCACCTGAGCAACTTGGTGAATAAAGTGGCCTTCTGAAGATATGCTGATCTAATATATGCAAGTAAGTTTTATTTGATCTCAGCATCAGTTAATGTCGCTGACGTAAGAATAGTTTGTTCATTTTAAATTAATGTAAGATGGTGTAATAATGACATCGGCCAATGGGGGCCAGTTGAGTTGTGCTAATCAGCTAAACTCTGAATCCTTGGGTCCTTCACCTGTGGAAGAACTGAAAAAGGCCTTCTGGACATGTTTTGAGTGTATGATTACAGGTCTTTTGTTTAAGGTTTGTTCAATTAATTAAATATTTTGGTACCATTATTATCTCAACCCACAGCAGTCAACAGTTCTATCCTTGAACCCACATGCCTACCTGGCCTGCATCTTAAATATGCTTTTTTCTCAGTTTTTGCTGCATATTATCAGATTTGCATTTCAAAGCACTGACATTTTTAGTTGCCAAGTTAGTTAGGAATTAGTTTTGAATGTAGAATTGTAGATGGTAAAATGGGGAAAAGGTCTCACTTACAGAAAAATAAGAAATACAAATAAGAAAAATGCTGTATTATTCATGTCGTGCCAGAAGCTGGTGATGTTATCTTGTAAAGAAATTTTGTTTGCCTGTGTGCAGTCTTAGACCCAATCCAAATTTTACCTATTAGCCCTTCCCCTTCCCCTATCCTCCTCATTTTGCACATTCACTTGAAGGGGTAGGGGTGTCCCAATTCTCTTTAGCTTGAAGACGTAGGGGAAAGGCTAGATAGCCCTTAAAACTGAGATTTTTCAGGATCACGAAATTTATCAGAATACACCATCTACAATGATTCCATGGCTGCACATGGAAGTCAGGAGATGCACAAATTAGTATTTTTTTTGTCATTAATACAAATTTTTACAAGAAACAAGCTTATGTTTTAATACATTCACAACCGTGTTCATGTTTTACATCATGCTTAATTTTTGCTATAATTCATACTAATTACTCCTGTATACAGTAGTAGTCCCACAATGTACTTTCACATCTGACACTCGATGACACTCGATTACCCTGTCAGAGAAGTCTAGTGCCTGGGAATGACATTTTAACAGTGTCTGCTATAATGGTAATGTTGTTTTTGTGTTTACAAATTAATATGGCCATGGTGTAAATGCACAGTACAGTTACGAGGTTATTGACACATTATATTGTATGTTAACATAATATTGTTGCCTTCAGTGATTTCCTGAATATAAATACCAAAAAATAACGCAAATGGAATAACTACAGCAGTCGCCATCATCAATCTCATATGAATTAGGAAATCGCGATAACATATGATGACATGTGCAGATATTGTAGTGGTGTACCATTTCTTAGGGGTAAATTTTGAAGCCATTCCCCTTCACACTCTGTTTCAAGGGTCAATGCGAAGGGGAAGCAGTACAAAAATAGCAGGGATGTCCCAACAGATTTTTTTTGCCCTAGAGTCCGAGTCATTTGATTTTGAGTATCTACCAAAACTCGATCCGATACTTCTATAATACATAAAAATAACAAAGAAGAGCGTAGAAACAGACCCAGAATGTTTCTTTTTTTTTTTTTTTTAATTCACCTTATTTTAACATTCAACAACTCTGGTAACAAACAGAGCACTTCTGTGAGGTAGCTTGAACAATCAAGAACACTCTCAGAAATAAAGGTACAGGAGCTTTCATAGCTATGTTTCCATCCAAAAATGCGAATGAACTTTATGCGCAAAACTGAATTATTGCATAAAAGAGGTACGAATAAAACTGTTTCCATCCAACGAGTCAAAGCAAACAAAATCGTCACTTCCTGATTAACTGGCGCCAAATATCAACAGTAAAAACAGAATTTGCTGCAGTAGGAGAAGCTGCGTCAATCTTTTCTTCAGCTAATAAATGACCTGCGCCTCAGAAGGCAATCCTGACACGCAGTGAATGCAATGGCGTTTGAAGGTGTCAGACGCGGAGCACAGACGCTCCTGATTCTGGATGTCATTACTAATATAATAACACTAATCCTTAAACGGTAAGGCGTTTTAGAATGACAAAAGCAACATTTCAGATGGTTTACAATGTGGTCAGCCAGCTGGTTTGTCTATTTACACACATTTTTATAATCACATGATCTCTTATAATAAAATCACATGACCTTTTTTTAATGCGCACACTGGAATTTGTGCTGTAAAAGTGTTTCCATCGCAGTTTATGCACATCTTTTATCGAATAAAAAGTTTATCCTACTCAGTTATGTGCATATGTTTTTTATGCGCATTTTCAAAATTTATGCGTATCATGGTGTTTCTATCAACCTGTTTTTATGTGCATCTCCAAAATGCACATAAAAATAGGGGGTTGGAAACATAGCTATTGGGGCAGTACCTTTTCAAAAGATACATATTTGTACCTGAAGGGTCCATAACGGTACCTCAAAGGTACTTTTTAGGTACATTTGGGTACTAATATGCACCTTTCAGGTACAACTGTTTATTCTTTGGGTACAAATATGTATCTTTTGAAAAGGTACTGCCCCACTGACAGCTCCTGTACCTTTATTTCTGAGAGTGTACAGTAATAAATAACATACTGTAAATTCTTTACTTTTGGATTTTAGTGCAACAGTAAATATAAAAAAAAATCTAATATAAAAACAAACAGCATCTCAACCTAAACTTGACAGGCAGTCATGTTTACAAATCTTACAGTTTGCTATGGCAATGTTGTTGTTATCAACTTTATAATACCTTGTGTTTCCGCTTCAAGCTGCTTCCGTGTTCTACTTTGCCGGCATTTAACCAATAGCGTCTCTGCAACAAAGTGATTTTATGCCACACGCATTGCTGTTTCTGTGTGGTCAAGAAAGAGGTCTAACTCTGTGCCACTGCATAACTATAGATGTGTTAAAATAATGAGAATATATATAATATACATATTTGAGTCCTGATCAGGAGGTAACTTCCGATCGAGTCTAAAACCATTTGATCAGGCCAGAATTCAGATCACGTGATCGAATCTGGACAAAGCTAAAAAATAGAATTGGGATTGGGACTCTCGGGATTTAATATAGTAATGAACATGTAAATGGAAATGTTAATGTATTTGGTCTTGGCAGTATAGATCTGCTATGCTGCTGCTGCTTTGATTATTATGGCAGAGCAAGTACTGAGACCTCCTACTGCCAGTACTGTATATACACAGACATGCCGTCTGAGAATATAACATGCCGCTGCTGCAAACATAATATACATGTAAACCCAGTAGCAGATCTAAACACAGGTAGAGCTGGGGTGGAGGAGGGTCATGGAAAATGCGCTGCAACATAAATAGTGATGGTTTGTTTTTGAACAATTCGTTTATTTTGAACGAATCATTTGTATGACTCTAGAACGATAAAGGATAATAATAAATTATTATTTTCTCTTTCTTATAGCATTCTAGTCATGATTTGTTTGCAATGTGATCAACATTTGGTGTAGTTGTACATGAGTTTGAAAGCAACTCGTAACATTTTAATAATATTTTAGCAAATTGAATGAAATGACTCGAAAAAAGATTTGTTAAACGTAAACAGAGTAGAATGATGCAGAGCTTTTAAACTGATGAGGAGCAAGCTCATTGGCTGCCGAGGTGGCAGCAACCAATAATCCTGCACCATGTAGTTAATGATGCAGGAGCAGATTAGGTGACCTATCAGTCTGTGCACGCATAGAATTTCATGCCAGAAATTTCACTACTTCAAACTCTTTTGTAAATGAAAAAACCTGTGTCGACCATTTTTTATAATAGAAAACTTAATAATCCTTTAATATCATAAACATAGCTTAATCAAAATTTGAAGTATGTAATAATAGTAATTTTGAAAAAAAAACTGCCATTTTAATTAGGGAATTTTCAATAATTAATTTAATTGTTTTAAATAATAGCTGTATTTAACATATGGGAAGACCATTTTTCTGAAGGTTCATGAATAAAAAAAAAGGCACGCTGCCATCTGTAATATTCTTTGCTACTTTGTTCTAACCATGTGTTATAGTGTTGCTGCTTTTGGCATAATTTGTGATATTTACAATATATGATGGTGGTGTTTGTAGCCTAAGGCTTTGTTGCATATACATAAGCAGTTTACATGTTCTTTGAAATCCCCTTTGATTTTAGCTAGATATTTGTTTTCTCTCGCTCTGTTCTGATATCTTTGATATTTCAAACTCGAGGCTAATGAAGTGTCAGAATTTACTTTCACTTCTCTAATAATTTTGCCTGAACTCATACAGTCTTAATGCGAGCTAACCAACACCTGTTCATTTGCTTCTTTCACCATCTGTCTGCTTTCCATTGTGCCATTTAAGATGGCTCATTAGAGAAAATCCATATATATCTGAGGTGCTGAGTGTTTCCTGGTAGGTGCATTTTGGCTGCAGTGGATGGAGCGCTAAATTAAATTTTCATGGAGGGTCTGAAGAAGGCTAATTGCTGCCTCATCTTAATGTCACCAAGATCGTTGTGAATAAAAATGTGCTGATGTGGCACTAAAAGCAACCATTGTGCTTCACACCACTTTCCCTTCACTATGCCATGGGACTTAACTTAATTTGTAAATTAATGTTAGTCCGCTGGCACAGCAGGGAAATCCCTCTATAGCACTCCTTATTTTCATGCTCGGAAATTAATGCATTCTTTGCCCGTCCAACTGATGTTTTGTTTATGTGTTTGGCTGAAAAATACTGTTGTTAAAGGATTGAATTTCATTTTTAGAGACTGTGTAAACAAATGTATTCAATATGTCTCATTCAACAAAGCTATGTTGATGTCTTCATCTGTGAGTCGCCACAACAGCACATCTTGTGTTTCTCTTAACACAAAAAGACCCGCAACACAACCCGACCTGTCTTTATCTGACATAAACCCCAAATTCTACCTAGTCAAAAAGTCTTTTGCAACTTTATGAATCATTTGACTCTAAAGCGACTTCTTATTTCAGTAACTTGCATCAGCCAGACTTCCGGTGATTTATTACCCAATTACTCAGCACGCACACCTTGTGTTTAAACTCCTGAATCTTTCCCAATCATTCGCGTCTGTCTTCACATATGAGTGCTCGCAGGCATTTGGTCCTATAGTGAGCGTGCTGAGCAATGGAAAAACCTGCGGTCCTCTCTGGATGCCCCACCTTCTTCTGTTCACCTGCATTTGCATGCAAAGCGAGCAGCCGAGCGCTGCACCGAGGCATCCAGCATTGTGAAATGTGTAGATTGCTGTTGGTGTTTTGGTGGTGATCAGATTTATTGCCAGAGGCGACTGAGTCGCAGTACGATAAAACAGGGGTGGGTGACAGTTGGGTGCACTGTGTGGCCATTAGCGTTTACATGCAGGCATATACCCCACATGAAGAGGATGAAAAAATGGCGAGGGTATTCAGCTATACCTCTGTGCTAGAGCAAAAGCAATGCCAGAAGGGCTTTAAAAGAGCTGCTGTTATGTGCATTTGCAGTTAAGAGAGCCATCAAATCTATTTGCACCTATAGTGGACAATCAAACTATGTGGTGTCAGTGAGCCCTCTAGCAATTTAGAATTATAAACAAAAAATTTACATGTAAAGGCAAACTTTAGATGGAGTGCCCTTCAGAAAAGAAGCAAGCAGAGAACATGGTCAAACGATCATTACATAAATTGCATGCAAAGAAGTTATTAGGATAATATGCATTTATGAGAGATAAGCCTATGACTAATTTTGATGAACATTTTTTTTTTACTCCACATCAGCATACCGAGGATTTCAAGCTTGTTCTATTAGGGAAAAAAAAGGATTTTTAATTGGTTTAATCTTAGTTATTCTAACATATACAGACGCTTTATTGTTATTTTTTCCAAAAGCTGCCGTTTTCAAAAACAATGTTTGTAAATGTATTGATTCATACTCATGATTTGGTTTGATTTAACTCTATTAATGCTATATAAGGTTTTTCACTATAAATCTTAAGCTTAATCATGCAACTTGTTTAAAGTTAAATTACGTATAGTTGATATATGCTAGGGGCGTCACAGTGGCGCAGTGGGTAGCACGATCACCTCACAGCAAGAAGGTCGCTGATTCGAGCCCCGGCTGGGTCAGTTAACATTATGTGGAGTTTGCATGTTCTCCCTGTGTTCGTGTGGTGTTTGTGTGGGTTTCCTCTGAATGATCCGGTTTCCCCCACAGTCTAAAGACATGTGGTATAGAAAATGAATGAATATGTACGATATATATGTAGTTATTTGCATGCAATTACACAATACAAAAATCTACATCTATATATCTATAAATCTACATATATCTAAAAACATATATTGTTGGAATGTAAATTTAAATGAAAGAAATAATATATTTACAATTAAGAGTATTTATTGGGAACAACACAATACAGATCTCATTTAATTAATATCTTCTTTTAAATTTAACAAAAAAAACTATGTTGGGTTTTCCATATTTGACCCAATGTTGCGTTAACGCAACCTAGCATTTAAAAAAAATTATGTTCTTAACCAATGAATAAAATTTAAAAGCATAACCTATTTCTGACATGTGTCAAACCCAATTATGTACCTTATTTAAATTTGATATCACAAAACTTCTAATTCCATGAGACTTTGTTTAGGCATGATGTTTGCATGCTCTCCCCTTATTGGTGTGGGTTTCCTCCGGGTGCTCCTGTTTCCCCTACAGTCCAAAGACGTGCTATGGGTGAATTGAATAAACTATATTGGCTGTAGTTTATGAGTGTGAATGGGTGTTTCCCAGTACTGGGTTGCAGCTGGAAGGGCATCCGCTGTGTAAAACATATACTGGATAAGTTGGCAGTTCATTCCGCTTTGGCGACCATTGATGAATAAAGGGACTAAGCCGAAGCAAAATGAATGAATGAATGAATTACAAAGTGGTCAGTACAGTACTAAGAAATACATGCTTATTTTAACCTAGGGGTAAAATGTAGATTACATTTTAAAGTTTAGTTTTGAAACCAGCATTGAGTTGGTCCATATTATGAGTAAACCATCCCAGCACTTGCTATTTAGTTAGCCAAATAACTCAACAATATACATCAATTCTTTATGTTCACCTATTTAAAGCCAAAGCCAGTGATCTGAGCACTCTGATGTGCACATGCTTGATATTCTGCCTGATGTTTACAAGCCTGGTTTCATTCATATTTTTGAACAGCAAGGGCTGAAAGCATCGTGATCCATTTCTCTTTGTGGCCCATTTTCTGAGGCTCGGCCAGTCCCCGCTCACTGTTTTATGATGAAGTCATTGCTTGTTCCAGCCTGGTCAACCATGACAGTCAAGCTCTTATTAACAGCATGGCAGGATCCCTCACTCAAAGCAAGAGAGACCGAGAGCTCTTCCACACCTGCTATGTCGGAGTACATCATTGCTCCTGGCATATTGAATATCTGGATGAAGTCCAGACTCTTTCAGCTCAGTGGAGGTGGGGAACCGCCAGAGCTGTATGCTGAAAGAGAGAGATATAAGAAAATAACCTCAGCTGAACTTGCCTCTGCTAATCAGTGGCGAGAGTTATGCCAAGGCTGAATAAAATACCAGTCTGCTTATTGGGTGGTTGTTTACTTGCTTAAGTCACGGATTAATCACCTTTAACACACCTTCGACTCGTTTAATACAGTGGGGGGAAAAAGCCCTGCTTAGTCAAACTTTCAAATCCTTATTAAATAATATGGTATAATAGGGCTGCATGATATTGGAAAAATATGACATTAAGTTATTTTGTTTTTCTGAAATATATATTGTGATGTTAATACAATTTCACCAGATAACTTGAATAGCTCTATTTGGATAGAATTAATTCATTTAGATTGATTGTGATGATTTTTGTATGGGAGTGAATCACACATAAAATAAAAGAAACATGATTAAAGCAGATTTATACAATAGAGCAAGGATAAAAAGTCATAGAGACAGTACTTTTGGAGATGTCTAACAGCATTCATGTTCAGAACTTAAATAATCAAACATAAAAAGTAGTCTTCATTGTAAAAATAATTCAATAAAAATAAATCTTTATTAAAGATAGAAATGGATAATTTCTTGTGCCTGAATGCTTACACAGTCACAGGCCTTAAAATGTATGCAAATGATAAACCTTCAGTCTGTTATAGTTCAATTCTGGAGTGACTCCACAAATATCACGTGTTTTAAACTGGGCCTCCTGGTCAAATATAATCTGTACTCCTAAACTCAACATTCCAGATCCTGCTATGTGACTATTGTGGTTGTGCACATTGCAATATTAATGCTGAAACTATATATTGTACAACACTAACACAGTTTTATGCAAAAGTTTGGCCTCCCCTGATAATTTTCAAAATTACAAGCCATAGTCTGCTGGCCTTTCAAATCATCAATTGCATTTGGATAAATTTTGTATATTTTATACCCAAAGGAAAAAGCAACATTTCAGTTCTGACATAACTATTATTTAATCAACAGAAGCTATGCAATTTAAGTCTTAACAAAAACACACAGGTGCATAAATTTGGGCACCCCAACAGAATAACGACATCAATATTTTGTACAGCCACGTTTTGCTGTATTATAAGCCTGTAGAGGCTTTCCTATAATCAAGGAGAAGTGCCTGAATTCTTGCTTAAGGCATTTTGGACCATTTTTCCTTACACAATTTCTCCAGTTCAGTCTGGTGTGATGGGTGCTGAGTGTGAACGTCCCTTTTCAAATGAATCCATAGATTTTCGATGATGTTCAAGTCTGGGAACTGGGATGGCCATTCTAGAAATTATATTGTGTCTGAGCATGAATTTCTTGGTAGATCTAGATCTGGAACTGTACTTTGGGTCATTGTTCTGCTGAAACATCCAACCCTGTCGTAACTTCAGCCTATTGAAATTTGTTTATAAATACAAGCTAAAATAAATAAATAAATAATAATAATAAATAAAAAAATAAATATATATATATATATATATATATATATATATCTAAATTATTATTTTTATATATAAATTATTATTTTTATATATATATTTTTTTTTAATTTTTATTTTTTTATTCTTGCGCAGGGAACGATACTTACATTTGTATGACCCCCTCCCAACATGTACAAAAACAAATAAAAATGTTAAATATACTAACCATATAATCATAAAAGTTATCAACAATATTTAATTAAAAACATATATCATTATTAAAAGTTGCCCTAATCACAGGCTTTAAAATTAAATGCATGCATGGATGAATCCATCACAAATAATGGATATAAGAATAATAAATAAGATTTAAGGATAATTAGGAAGCATTTAGACAACAACTGACTTTAATAACATGTGATAGTACATTATGTTAAAGTTGTAAACTGTATAAAAACTAAAAGAATGAAAAAAGTCAGATGACAATATATTGGGAGAAGTTAATATGATAATCTGCATTTAAAATTTATTTTTATTCTAAAAAATAAAATTATTATATTATAATTGGTATTTCAGGGATGTTTCAATTTATTTTTATTTGTTAATTGTTTTATATGTTTAGTTAGATTCAATTTGTTTTCAAAAAGTATAACTAAATGAAAAACTAGGCAAATAGAAAAAAAAGCAAAGCAAATAGGTTTAATATAATTAATATTCAATGTACCTGATGGTGATGGAGTTCAGCCTGACAGCACTGATTCACACTGATGTGTTTTTATTTTTGTGTTTCAAGCAAGTCTTGCCTGTAGCTTTCGGTAAGCCCTTCATCACCTGCTAGCTGGCGGTTACCATGGCACTAGTACGTTAGGTCAAACCGGACCCACAGACCTTTCCTCTGAACACAGCAATCCCAGAAGACTATCTGATGAAAAGTAAAATGATAAAAACAAGCAGATGAACAACTGTCCCCTTTCTGCCTCTGCTTTCCTTTCTATACCGCATTGCTTTTTCTTTACAGAAATAGACTTCACACTGTTTATTTATTTATCGCCACATAGAATGAATATCTAGTCCTTGAAATGCACCAGACTTTTAAAAACACCTTACGTGATTAAGCATCTTTCATCTCTGCCGCTCATCTATCATGTCACAGGCTGTTTCTCTCAGTCGAGAAGCGAGATTACATGATGTTATTTACAAAGAAAGGCGCGCACTGAACCATGCGGTCTGTGACACATTCACATGTTTTTTTTTTCATTGTGGAACAAAAAGTTAATTCGTTTAAAGTCGGTGCATAGAGGGGAAAGTAATTACAGACCTGAAGAACATTTTCCATGCCATACAGACTGTTCACTAATGGAATACAGGTGAGTGACTCTGCTAATTAATTTCCAAGGAGACTGAATAAACATGTTCGAATTATCAATGTTTATTTAAAGTTCTTTTCCCTATATATGAATATAAAATACATATGCATTCTAATATACAGCAGAACATCATGACCACCTGCCTAATGCTGGGCTTCAAACTAGTTCCACAGATGGTGGTACCAACTTGATACTGATTTGGTAGCATTATACATTTAAAATTACTATTATGAGTTTTAATTCATTCATTAATTTTCGTTCCGTTTAGTCCCTTATTTATGTTGCCACAGCGGAACAGATGGCAAAAGTACACACATCCTTTACTTAAGTAGAAGTACAGATAATCATGTTTAAAACGACTGGTAAAAGTAGAAGTACTGACTACACTTTTGTACTTGAGTAAAAGTAAAGAAGTACCGCCTGAAAAATGTACAAAAGTAAAAAGTACTCATTTCAACTACAGTCCCAAAGACATGCAGTATAGGCGAATAATAATTCAACTAAATTTGCAGTAGTTTATATATGTGTGTGTGTGTGAATGTGTATGGGTGTTTCACAGTACTGGGATGCAGCTGGAAGGGTATCCGCTGCGTAAAACAAATGCTGGAATAATTGGCGGTTCATTCTACTGTGGCGACCCCTGATAAATTAGGGACGAAGCTGAAGGATAGCGAGTGAGATAGGTAGGTAATCATCCTGACGCAAACTCAGTGTTCAGCATGTAGTTTTGCCACTGTTAGATCAAAAACATTAGCTGCCATTCATGTTGATACACTCTGTCTATCTTAATAAATGATGTCTTACATTTTACACTGAATTCTGTCCAAAATATATTGATTTTTTTTTTTTGCTAAAATAAATTCTTATCAGATATGACTGCAAACATTTTTTTTTGCATTAGGCTAAAGCTGCTTGTTCTCTTCAAAGAGCAGCTCTCATATATAACCCGCTATTTCAGTGTTTTTTTTTTTTCAGGAATTGTGGTTATTTTATTTAATAGATAAACATTAATTCTGTTACAGTTTTTCTCAGTCACTTTGGTCCATTTCTCAGATCAGAATTGAAATTCTCAAAACCCCTGTTCAATCTTCAGATCATCATTGTGTCACTTGTGCCTATCAGAAAAGCAGTTTCTCTTTATGAACAAGTTGCTTTTGTTCATCCATGCAAATAATTATGTGCAATTCTCTGATGTTTCCTATGTTATCAGTTGCTGATGTCATGTTGATCAACATGTATTATTTTTATCTCTGTTGAATAGACTCACCCCACAACATTTAATCGTTCAAATGCCTGAACAAGTTGTCTTAATATTTAGTCATAATGCATTTTTTACATTTCTCCCAGATGAATCTTGACTTTTTCTAATGAAGGTCTAAAAGGAGGTTGTCCTATATTCACATTTCTACTTTTGTTTTGTTTTTTGTGCTATGAGGTGCTCTCTTTTCCTTTCTGTATCAGAATGACATGATCTGGCAACTAATTACAGTACAAAAAGCTAAAATAATGCCATAGTTTACACCAGAACAGCCCTCCAGAGTACACTGTTATATTGACAACATGACTACTAAGTAATTTGAGTCTTATTCATATACAATGACACAAGGACATGTAATTCGGACGCCACTGACATGTCCATTGACACAGAAATTTAGTTTTGAGAGCTGAACTGAAGGATTTTGAGCAGGAGACTGGCTTTTGCAGGTAATCCATGGTGTTTTGCTATTTATACGTGTTGTTTTGAGAAATGCGCTTAGGCCTACCGTTTTACAAATTTCAATTCTGATCTGAGAAATGTGCTAAAGTGACTGAGAAAAACTAATACATTTATTCTATGCTACAAGCAACATACACAGGTAAGATAGGTACATACACATAAATTGCCCAGTATAGTTACCTTTGTTGTTGTAAAATATTTGTTAAAATTATTAATTGAAGACAACAGTATAGGCCAGTGTAAAATCATAGTCAATAAAAAAGAAAAACAACATAAATTCTGTATTAGGAAATATTAACTCATCAGAAATAAAGGAAATAAACCGCAATGCATACATTTTTATAAAGTATTTGATTGTTTTAGTACGAAATGTACTAATCTTTACAAAAACACTATTTTCGCGGTATTAGATTAAAAGACCAGAGAAAGCCCGTGCAGTATGATCGGAAGTGGACAAAAGGCTTAAGCATTTAAACAGCATGTTTTTGACGGGAATGTGTCGTTTACCTGTGATCCGATCGAGCAAAAGTTGTCTTATTATCGTATAAACAGGGCAGCATCAGTCATGTTAAATTTGCCGGCTCTGCGCAGTAATCCTTGCCTTTCTCATAGTAAACTTCATGAACTAGGCCATGTACGGTGCGCGATTGAAGAAGCCGCGCGCTGCAACACGCAGGCGCGCAATGAGGAAAAATAGACTGACTGCATCAAAAATGCGCTCATATTATTGCGCAGCGACAAGACATAATATAGATCGCGCCACCAAACAATTGAAAACGAAAGTAACGACCGTGGCTTTAAAAATGTAAGAGGTAAAAGTAAAAAGTTGTCAAAAAAATAAGTCGTCGAGTAAAGTACTGATACCAGAAAAAACTACTTAAGTACAGTAACGAAGTATTTGTACTTCGTTACTTCCCATCTCTGCAGCGGAATGAACTGCCAACTGTTCCTGCATGTTTTATGCAGCTTCCAGCCGCAACCCAGAAGTAGGAAACTTATGAGTTTGTATCTTAGAAATTGACATACAGTTTTACAGTAGCTTGAATTGAGAGATCATGCAGAAGTATAACAGCTTTAACTTATGTGAATATTTTATTTATAAATTTCATACTCAACACAAAATCATTGCTTATTCATTTGTGAAATGGGTAGTGTAAAAAACATTTACTCAAAGTCTGAATCCCTGCTAATATACTGTTGATCTTTGTGTGCTGCCAATACAGCATCGCCCCGATGCGACATAGACCCTGAAGGTGTTTTTTTGGTGTCTAGCATCACGACTAAGTAGCAGATGCTTCAAGTCCTGTACAGTGTAAAGTATACTGATCTTGGATCAAACTTGTTTATCCAGCACGTCCCACAGATGCTCAACTGGATTGAGATCTATTGAATTTGGGAGCAGGGAATCATCTTGAACTTTTAAGCATGTTATCAATATTATTCCAGAACAATACATGGAGTGTGGCATATTCTGAAATAGGCCACTTTTGTCAATAAAACAAAGGGATGTATATGGCCTGCAGCAATGTTTAGATGGGTAACACATGGCAGAAAGCATCATGATCTTCTCCTAAATCAGTTAGGAGCTACTTTTTAAAACAAAGGTCGTGTCAGTCCTAAGTGTATGATTCCAAATGTTTTGCTCTAAAAGTACTTCACATAGCATTTTGGTTCAAAAGTTAGCTCCTAACTCAGTGAAGAGGACTCTTTGGAAAGGAAACATTGATCGAATGTTTATTGCTAAGTTTGACAGTTATGCCGAGTTCAGATTGCCTGATTTTCAAAGTAGTCGTGTCACGGATGTTTTCACACTGCATGACTCTCTGGGTTAGCGTTCTGTCAGTGCTGTGTTTACACTGTAATATGGATGGGCGACAGGAGAGTTCACACTGCGTAACTTTAAAATAGGAAGAATCACAGACAACTTTGTCCAAACTACGTCTCACAACCAAACAAACGCGAGAAGTGACATAGAAACAACGCAAGGTCACATAATATATCTTTCGTTATTAACTACATAATGGAAAAAGAAGGCTTTAGCTTTAGAAACTTGTGTTGCTCACTTGGCTTTTAATAAGAATTAGCAATCTCTCCTCAACTTTTTTTACTTTTCTACCTGATTGTGATATTGATCAGATGACATGTCAAACAGACACAGTGCTCCTGCCAAATTTCCACTAGTTTTTCCTTCATTTCTTTGGTCCAAATAAACTGACAATGAGTTTATTATACCTCCCGCTGGCCTGCAGGCACCCGTACTAGTGAATTCTGCTCTCTTATTAGCTGTAGGTGATTGCAGATGTTATTTTCAATCAGAATACATTTCACATGGCATGATTTGAATCACCGACAGCTCCAGATATTTAGCATGCCAAATATCTCACGGGCGTCTGTGACTCATCTGCGATTCTCTCATATCGCATCCCTCAGACTTCATATTGTGTGATTGTCACTCACGTGAACGAGCACCGATGTGCCTGTGATTTCAGGCATTTGTCTGCGATTTCTCAAAACCTGTCGGCGAGTCAAAATCAGGGCTAAAATCATGCAGTCTGAACTCGCCATGACTCTCCCCTCCCCTGTAGTATTCATCTTGACATCATCCAACGAGGTCAAACATGCCGTGCATGCCCTGCTCACACTCTGTTTTGTGCATACAGGCCCAGGTGACCTTTCTCCATTGCTTGACTGCAGAGTGTGATAGAGTTTTTGTTGCGACACATTCCTTTTGTAACCATCATTCATGCTACAATCATTTATGCTTATTAAAAAAATCAGTGTGAGTCAGGCATTACTTTCAGCTTAAGATTGTCTCTAATCTTTAGTAAAAGTTTGTCTCAGCAGCTTTGTGAGCAGGTTTTAAGAGAAAACTACTGCTATTCAGGACAACTCTTATTGGTAAGATGAAATGTTTTGTGCATACTGGCCCAGGTGACCTTTCTCCATTGCTCCAAGATTTAGTTCTGATAGTGTGCCCATTCCTATTTCCATGGTGGACAGGACTCATCATAGTCACTTTGACTGCAGAGTGTGATAGAGTTTTTGTTGTGACACATTCCTCTTGTAACCATCACTGCAATTTTGTGCGACTTGTGCCCAGTGGTTATTTTGTTCCATCGGACTTCACAGGTTAGTCTTCTTCAGCTTTCTACATTGATGACCCTTGCATACCTAGCATCTTGTCATTCGTTTGTCCCATTTCTTTTAATAATTCTTCTGCACTCTTGACCAGGGACAACTCACAAGCCTTGCAGTTTTTAAGATACTCCAGCCCAGGTGACACGATTTGGTTGTCCAAGACATATTTGGGAAAGCAAAAATTGGGAAAGATTTCTGTAATTCTAGGCTAAAATCTGTTGTGTTTGATTGTTGGTTTGACATGTTCATCGACAGCTGCTTATTGGCCATTTCAATTAAAATTTTTGCTGCAATTAAGTTTTGGCAGTGTCAGAAAAAAAGTATATCATGGGCTGAATAAACTGAAATGTACATTTTTATTTCATCCATGTCCAGTTAAATGCATTTCCTATTTTGATTAAAATCAGTAAGCAGATATTATGAAGACCAGACTTGAACCTACCTGTACTGTGAACCACCCACTGTAGCACAGTTGTGTCTAAATTATGTCTAAAACATGTGAAAGTTTTTTTTTTTTTGATGAAACTGACCAATATATGTCATTCAAACATGACCTTGGCCAACATACGTTAACACAACACAGTCAATCAACAAACACCACAGTCCTTGCACAAACACTGGTTGGAACAAGATAAGGGGTCAGGGCAAACAATGATGGTCTTTTTGAAGCCATGTTTTTTTTTCTTCTTTCTCTCATTCATTTGACCTAAGTTGCCAAGCAAATAAAACATTCCATTTACTGTTGCTTTGGACTTTCTTTCATCTATTTGGAGTCAATTATGAAGGCAGAAGACACCCAGATAAACTGGTATTAGGTGAGATAATAAACGTGTTCAGGATTCATATTCAATGCCTTGATTGCAGCTGTAACAATTATTCACTGTTACTTTGCAGAACCGCTCAGCGACCTGCTTGTTTCTCCCTTGGGACCTTGTTGTGGTCTCAAATGATTCTTGGCTTTAAGTAGAGTTTATTATTGGACTCGTGCAGGAGAGTGATCAGCATGGGAATGATGAGTTTGAAGTGATGCCTTTGCTGGCAGTGCACCTGTATGGCAGAGACAGGAACTGGATCCATTATTCTCAATGACATTTTGAGCATCCCTTTATAGCAAACTGCCATTGTAAGTCAATGCCAAAGGGATGAGCAGGGAATTGTGTGCAATATAGCCAGCCAACTAGGTTCAATTGTTTTTTTTTCCTTTTCTTTTTTTGTAGGATCCAAGGCTTAGGTGGTCCTGGTACTGCAGGTAGCACAATTCATCATCCGTGCACATAGTTAATTCTCATTATGTCAATCGCCAGACTTGAAGTTTTTAATAGCATCGCAGCTTTGTCTTTAGTGCTTCATCAGTTTTTAAAATCAGTTTCCATAAGCACAATACAATATTTAGGGACATCTTAAAGTTTTCAGTTTTTCTTGACCAATTTTTCTGTACAAAATTGCAGCAATTATTCGATACAGCACTTGATCAAACTGCATCCCTTTGATTGGAGCTGATCAAGTGGAATCTATTAATTTTCCAATTAAGTGCCACGCTCAGTCTGCCTTTTGATGCAAATGTGATGGTATTTACATTGTTCCCTCAATTTGCATTTATAGTGCTTCTTAGCCTGGATATACAGACATGTTTAGCACTTAGTTTTACTATTAGCTGACCAGCAATTCAAGCAGATTAAATCATTTTCAGAAATCCTCCACAAACATCCACCAACACCCCTGAGAAGAAAAAACACAATGTCCTCCAACAACTTTGGAGCTCCAGCTGAAATATAGTAGTGACTGTACGATATATGAGAACAATTAAGGTGTACCTATAAATTGTAAGCATACATCCTTTTCTGAAATGTAAAATCCAGTTACATTAGGAATAAAATCTTAGAAATTTTTCTGAGGGAGTCCAACAATGTTAGACCACACAGGGTGAAACTGATTTTTGTAATTAAGAGGGTCTTTATACAACACCATTTAAACCTAAAAACTATTGATTTGTTTGCGCTAGCCTTTAATTTTAGCAATTTGTAGTAGGGCTGGGCGATATGGCAAAAATGCAATCTCCATAATTATTTTCCATATTGAAAGATAATGATATATTTTTTATATTAGCTGTTAATGCTTCCAGATTTAAAAGACTACTCCAACAATGACTGAAGCCACAAAAATTAGAGGGTCCATTAAATGGCATAACATATTTTCGGCCGATACATTTTTGGTAGATGAAAATATGGTACATCTTTAATATCAGCACACTTTTAAATTCCCATTGTTGTACATTTCTGCTGTGTGATTGACTCTTAGATCAATATAGAGTAAAAATGTCCGGAGCTCATTATTGTTATTGGCATCAATTTTATTGCGATTCGATATAATATAATTTATTGGCCCAGCTCTAATTTGTAGCCATGAAATTGCAAACCTTTTTGATTTTGTGAAAATGGTGAAATTTTATGTGTGAATATTATTTGTTTAGTCTGTAGCACGGGTACCTAAACTTGGTCCTGCAGAGTTTTAGCTCCAGCCCCAACTGGACACACCTGAACCAGCTAATCAAGTTCTTGCTAGACATACTAGAAACTTCCTGACAGGTTTGATGAGGTAAGTTGGAGCTAAACACTGCAGGACATTGGCCTGCTTGCAACCATTACTAACTAAGGATGTACTCGCACTAGTACGGTTTCCTTGAACCATGTCCAGGTGTGATTGTCCCCATCCCCTCAGCTGGCACTCACATTGCATTGTTTGCCTTCCGAGCCTGACCACGCTTTTGTCATCGATGATGCAACTGTTCGGTTCAACAGAAGAGAAGCACTCTCCATACAATGGATTAGGCATGGGACGATAACCGTTTTCAAGGTATACCGCGGTTTGGAAAAGTCAAGGTTTTCATACCTCCAAAACTTTCTCTAATACCGTTCCTAAGGTATGTTTAAGATTTTTTTTATTTACATTTTTTTTTAACAACAGCATCTCCAGCAGAAAAGCTATCCAAAGATGCCATTTTAAATTGTAAATAAATCTGTGTTTTTGAAACTAATGAAGACAGCAGGCGTCAATGATTCATATTCATTATTTGGCCTGGCACATTTACTGCTCCAAATGAAATAAATGTTTCTCAAAATAAAATATATTGTGTTCAAAGGGGAAAACTTTTAGTTTTTTACACAGACATTTAAAAAGAATATATTTTAGAGCAGTAATCACAATACCGTAATACCGTGAAACCGTGATATTTTTATCCAAGGTTATCATACCGTCAGAATCTTATACCGGCCCATGCCTACAATGAAGATTGCTTTAGTTATATTGTTTTGTATTTTTTAAGTAGTTTGGGATACAGTGACACAGTCACAGTCAATCTTTTGCTGGACGGATCCACCACTTTTGACGCTCATAAACATTGTAAAGTCATTGTGCTGCATGTATCTTGTGATTCAATATTGATTTTTTCAGTCCCTCAAATATGATTTTCTCCCTTCCAAAATTCAAAATCCCCAAATAAATGAAGCCATTTATTTCCCAGGACCATTTAGACATAACATTTAGAATAGTTAAAAGGAGGCTGTTTCGATTAACTTTTTAAACATAAAATAATACCAGAGTCTCGCTAAAGAATGAAAGAGAGTCCGCTTTGATTTCAATATTCTGTCTCCCTCAGAAACAGGTTCTTTGAGTTGCATTGCATAAATTTCAATTAAGAGATTGATTTGCCTATGCCTTTGGTTCATCTCAGTTATGAAACCACCTTTTTGTATGCACACAGCACACTTTAAATGAATTTTATGCTTGCATCTCAACCAAAAAATGACCCAAATGCGTCACCCTCCAACATGATTTGTGTCCATTTTATGGTGACCTGCAAATCTGTGTGGTGTTTTCACGAAATAAATCTGAATCTCACATTGTAATCGATCGAAAACCTCAAGGGTGAAGAACATGGCCCGCTGGCACATAAAGACAGATAAGAAACAGCAATGATAAGGATAATAATTGGATTTTTTTAAATAGAATATGCAGTAATAGAACATTGAGGGAGAGTATTAATCTGACACTGTTAGTTTCGATGTGACCTGATTAGGCAGAAATGGACTATGGAGTTGGTGCTGATTGTTCCCTGCCTTTCCCCAGCGTCTTTATTGAAATTCATGGCAGTGGAAAACCCTTCCCTCAGGCGCTTACCTCTCTCCATTTCAAAGATCCTTCTCAAAGATTTGATGCGCCTTTGTCAGGGGGGGAAAACCGTAACACTTTACATTTCCTCACATAACACTGGGCGACACTAGCAGTGGAGGAATCATAAAGAATGCCAATATCACAACACTGGGAAGCAGTGAGAAGCGAATCACATACGCACACACAGGTACATAGAGGAATAACAGGTTACGCTGATTGATATGGAAATCAGTGGTGGATTTTTTTGCAACTCTTTTTCAATGTGAAATGGAATGCAGAGCGCTGTTGATCTACTGGAGAATTACTCTCAGCTTTAGTTTGGGCCAGTGACATGATGGCAAAAAGCAGTTTTGGAATTTGTGTAGAGAAATAATCAAAGGTTGCTCGGTAAATACTCCTCTACATTCTTAATGTGGTGACATATTGAGTTTGATCATGTATCATGAGACTTTGCTTTCATCTTTTTTCCGTCAAATTATATCGAATTCTGTCTAGAGCTGTGGGGATTTCAGGATAAAAGCTAATTACATGTCTCAGATTTACAGTCTAGGGCTGTAATTTGACATGTTAATTGTGTGCAATTTATTCTATTAAAAAAAATATATTGCTGCAATTTTTTATATACTTGACCTATACAATACATGTCTACCTTGTGGGAAAAAAACAACTATTTTATTCTCAAAGATTTATGTTCAGTGACCTAGAATAATGGATAACATTTTATAATATGGTTTCATACTTACACTGCAAAAAATGCTTTTCTTGTTTCTAGTCCAAATATCTAAACATTCTTAAATTAAGAAGCATTTTCTAGACAAGCAGCACGTTGTCTTGTTTTATGAAATAATATGCCAAAATTAAGTGAGTTTTTCCTTAAAATAAGCAAAATAATCTGCCAATGGGATAATGCCAATTATTTTGCTTACTCCATTGGCAGATTATTTTGCTTATTTTAAGGAAAAACTCACTTAGTTTTGGCATATTATTTCTTAAAACAAGACAAAATGTGTTGCTTGTCTAGAAAATGCCTCTTGATTTAAGAATTTTTTGATATTTTGACTAGAAACAAGATAAAAAATCTAAGTAAGAAAAGCATTTTTGCAGTGTATTAGTTAACATAAACAATAATTGTTTATATTCAAGTTTTTTCAATGAAATATATTTCTACTTACTTTACTAGTCTTATTTCTAATATTAACTAATGCAAAAACAAAAAGCTATTCACTGATTTGTTTTTAATAATTATATTCATAATAATATTTAAACATTTGAGTTTACTAAATGCTATCAAATGATTTATAACAGCCGATTAAAACGTTATCACTCGATTTAATGGGCATTATGAGTGGTTATCAGCTGATAGATATGGGCCAGAAGGGGCCATTCTGTTATCATCCATTCACATGTTAAATCAGCTATAGATCAAATACGGCTGCAGCAGGAAGTTAACTAGAATAGTTTGTTATATATTGAATTTCCAGTTACTTGCATTTTATTAACATCTACCCCTATCCCAACCCTAAACCCAACCATCACAGTAATGTAAAAACAGATCTGGATCTAGAGTCTTTTCTATTAGTATAGATGATTAACCATTTGGATGGTTGAAAACAGCCTACTAGTAGGAGCAGAAGGCCCCTACTGGCCCATATCTATCAGCTGATAACCAATGATAATTCCCAATCGAGTGATAATATTCGAAGCAGGTGCTTTATAATAAGGTTTCATAACTTTTAGTTAACATGAAAAATAATTATTTATATTCAACATTTTCAGTGAAAAATATATCTACTAAATTGACTACACTTCAAAAAATGACGTTTGTTTAAACAGCTTTTTTTTATGAGCTCAACAACACAATTCTTGAGATTTTTTTGAGGCAACTTAATTGTTTTATGTCCAATCCACTTAAATTTGTAAAAAAAATACTAAGTAAACTTAATTCCTTCATGCTGACCCAACACAAACAGTTTGTGAGGAACCAAGCACTTTTTTACAGTGTAGTTTTATTTAATTCAGTTACTAACAATTACTAACACACAAAAAAATCTAACAAACAAAAAAATGTCCTTTGATTTGTTTTTAATAATTATATTTTTATTAATATTTCTAGATTTCAGTATAATGAAAACTGCACTGTAAAAAATGCAGGGTTCCACTCTATTCATTCATGTAGTCCCAACACAAATCGATTAAGTTAACTTAACGCTTTTAACAAATTTATGTGGATTGAACAAATAAAATTAAGTTGTCATAATGAAATCTCAAGAATTGTGTTGTTTCAGCTCATTTTAATAACAAAAATATTGCCATTTTTTGCTGTAATTTTAATAGTGGAAGGGAAATGGGAACAAATTGATTTTATTCTTCAAATCTTTTTCAAATATAAATGAAAATGTAGGTGCAAGATTTATGATTGCTTTTAATGATATTAAAGTCCTCAAGAAATCAAAACTAACCATATGATTTGTTAGCTCACATTGCTAGTTTTGTGGTGAACAAATCTGTGCATGTCATTAAGAACCCAAAAATTGTTTGCCCCTTTAATCTTTAATTTAAATCTGAAAATGCACTTCCTGTTTATTTTTAATTAATTTATCAGATTACGTGATTTTGAGGTAATGAGCGTGGCTAACGCTACTTCAACCAAGTTTTGACAAACAGAAATGGTGAGCCGAAGGCTTCGGTGAGCCGAACGTTTGTTAGGTTGTAATAAAACCCCTTTCTAGATCTTTCTGAATGAAATGCCTATTATACGTCCATTCAGCCCGCGGTAGAAAATACAAGCCACGCTCACTGTTTGCTCATTTAAAATTCAGTTTCTCTAGGAACTGCATCACATTAGTAAAAGAATAATGATCGCAGCTTCTGGTACACAGGGACTTATTCATTCATTTTTAGACCCACAGATTTACGTTGTTCCTTCAATCTATTGATCTGTATATATTTTATTTTGTGCCAAAAAAGGACAGACAGCCTAAAAACACAATCATAAATTAACCTCCATCGTTAATAGTGATACTGCATTTAAACCATTTGGTGCTGATGTTTACAACTATTAAACTAGGGTGATTAAACTACCAGTAATTGTTCAATTTCACAAGAAAAGGGAATTCCTTTAATCAAGACTTAAGTCCACCAGCAGATGTGTGATCTGAAAGTTCTGCTGGGAGATAAGCCTGCTGTTAAAGAAAAACATTTGAGACTTAAAAGTCCAAGTCTACGCTATCTGCCTTTTAATTTGTGGTTCAGAGGGCCAGAGAAGAAACTCCCTTGAGAGCAGCAACACTTGAAGAAGTTTGTCTTTCTAGAAAAGATCTGACGCTCACAAGAATGAGCCTTGAATCTCAAAAGCCTTGCTATATTCGAACTCATCTGCATAATCACAAAAGTAACAATCTCCTGGAATGAGAATGTTTTAAGGACAGATGCTATCAAGACAACAGACAGATTTCTTTGATCAGTGTTGCAGACTTTATTTCTTAAAAGAGCGAATGCCAAGCTGGTGTTAGTTTTTCTTCTTCTTCTCATTATATAATTGACCTGTTGTTTTTAATCTGTGTGAGAAGACTCAATAAAATAAGAACACTTTCTAAAAGTCACTGAAAAGTCAGAAGTTCGCTCATGTATTATGCAGACTCCCTTCTGGCGGTGTTTTTCTTTTTAAAACTCAGGCTTCATTTTTTTTTGAAGCACCAGTCAGTGGCGAGACAGCTCCAACAAAAGCCGTGAATGGAGAACAGATTTCAGAAGTATGATTGCATTTCATCAAAAAGATATCAGCAATTCTGTGCAATTGATTTTTAATGTAACACAGTTTAATTTTGTGATGAGTTGCTTTTGAGAGATTTGGATAATTTTCAAGTGCACTCAAAAAAATTACATTTAAGGGTCACTTTATTATGGACACCTGTCTAACTGCTCGTTGATGCTAATTTCTAATCAGCCAATTATATGGCAGCAACTCAATGCATTTAGGCGTGTAGACATGGTCAAGACGATCTGCTACAGTTCAAACCGAGCATTAGAATGGGGAAGGAAGGGGATTTAAGTGTCTTTGAACGCTGCATGGTTGTTAGTGCCAGACGCGCTGGTCTGAGTATTTCAGAAACTGCTGATCTACAGGGACATTCACGCACAAACAAAATCCAAAAAAAAAAAAATCCATTGAGCGGCAGTTCTGTGGGCGCAAATGTTTGTTGATACCAGAGGTGAGAGGAGTATTGTTCGAGCTGATATTCAAATAACCACTCTTAGAACCGAGGTATGCAGAAGAGCATCTCTGAACGCATAACATGTCCAACCTTGAGGCAGATGGGCTACAGCAGCTGAAGGCCACTCCTGTCAGCTAAGCACAGGAAACATACTACAATTCGCACAGAATCACCAAAATTGGACAATAGAAGATTGGAAAAACGTTGCCTGCTCTGATGAGTCTCGATTTCTGCTGCGACGTTCGGATGGCAAGGTCAGAATTTCAGCATGATAGCATGAAAGCCTGGATCCATCCTGCCTTGTACCAACGGTTCAGGCTGGTGGTGGTGATGTAATGGTGTTGGGAATGTTTTCTTGGCACACTTTGGGCCCATTAGTACTAATTGAAAAACAACAATAATAATAAAAAAGTTAACTTAATTCCTTCTTGTTGTCCCAACACAAATTGATTGTGTGGCTTTTTTTAGTGTGATTAAATTTTTCTACGAATTGTTGTCAATAAAAGCTTGTAAAATGACAGAAATGTCTGAATATGAATATTTCTCTGTAATGCTATCATAAACCATGAATTTAACATCACTTTGTGCAGGTAAGTCTCTTGGGATTGAAATGAAATGATTTGTGCTTCTTCCACTGGAAAGTTTTTCCATTCGGTTACAGAAAAAGGGGCTAAAAATATCAGTGCAAGGATGGAGAATAGAAATAGTATGGCGTCCCACTGAGTTTCTCATATTTTTGCACATTTTCTGGACTTTGAAATGAGTTGCAATGTGGAGCACAATGCACTGGGTTGCTTCAACCGAAACTATCAGGTGGCTGCTGAATGTGAATATCAGTCCTTATTGGATTTGTCATCTGATAAAACAGTATTATGATGAAGAAATTATAGGCATATAGATATTGCTTCCCTGCTGAGCCATTCATTTTGTGCATTTGTGAAATAAGCCCTCATTAAACTGAGATCCAAAAAATACCAAACTATTTTTTTACACACCCATAGGAAATTGTGGCTTCGTAGGAGCAATGAATAGTTCAAGTTACCAAACTGCTATGATTATTTTTTGTGGAAAAATAACTGAAGCAGATTACTAGTAAATTATAGCTTTGAGGTATTTCATTTCAGTGAACAGTGTAATCGGATTTGTTCACAGTTGATTTTTGTGGTTGGTTTACTGAATAAATCCACAAAAACAAGTTTTGATTTAAGTTTTCTTACAAGCTCCTCACAAATTACAATAAAAAAGTGATAAACATTTATAGATACACTTTGTTACGTGATTATAAAATCTGTAATATTATATAAGCAATAGAACTTCCACAAGAACTTTCACATTCTGATAGACTGTGTTGCAAGCAGCAAACATTCATAAGAAATATTCTTGGTGCGATGGTAGGAAACAGCAGTAGTAAATCCCTGTTGGTGATCTATTCCCAGTGCTGAATTGATGACGGTAAAAGTGCATTTAAATTCCCAGTGCCCAAGCAGACGCTTGACAGAGACATGAAGGGAGAGGAAATTGCCAAGAGGAGTTGGAATCATCCCCTCCCGGCTCCCGTGCCCTTGATCTTGATTGAAAATGCCAAAGGACAGCATTCAAAGTCATCAAGTGAGGAGAGCTGGCCGTAAATGAATGTGAACGCAGCCTCGGTCGGGCTTGTCACAATCATCAGCAAATGACCTCATTATAACCCCTGTGAATTCAGGTTGGATGCTGACAAAATTGCTCTGTGTCGCACACAGCTCCTTCCCGTGCTGTTGTTTATGTTTATGGATGTAGATTTGTGGTTTTGTTCACGTTGATTTATTGTTGTTTTTAGATTTAATATAAAATCTTTTCTCTTACAGTGACAATGAATGTTACAATCATTTACATAGGTTCATATTCAGAGCTCTACAGTTTGTACAACTAAACTTGACACAACAGGATATCACCAGAGAAGTCTGGAGAAATTAAAGCCGCCAAAAGCACATCACTATATAAGAAAATGGCATTTCTTAATATACAAAGGTCACAAATAACAAATAATCAGACATTCATGCAGTAGAGCAATCCGTCTGGAAAATATTGCGAGTAAGGCCTAACTTTTAGAGCAGCTATGAGCAGATGAATAAAATAACTCAGTTCTTAATGGCGTTTCTTAATTAAGTTTTCGTGTCTTATCATTCAGACTCAAACCACAGTGATAAAAGGGCAAGAATGTCTGTTTAACTTTGGAAAAAAAACAAATGAATGAGTAGAAAAGAACAAACCAAATCATCTGCAAGTCTATTAGGAATCATCTTCGGTTTTGATGACATGAAAAAGCGTGACGTTGAAAATGACCTGATGTCCATTGTTCCAAGCGTAAAGTGCTCGTTCTCGAGCATTGTAGTCGAGCATGGAGATGTGAAAGTACTGGTTGTGGAACGGGATGTCCATGTACTCGTATGTTGAGGTCTTTGTATTGTAGGAATAATACACCTTGGCTCCAGTCAAGTGGGAATTGGTGATGTAGAGCGTGCCGCAGATCATAAAAGACTCGCCTGCGTTCCTTTTGGAATATTCCGTGGTCCACGTCTGGAGAACCTCCAGTGTCTGCGGCTCCAACTGCGAAATCACAATGTTTCCTGCATTCTGATTGGTGGCATATACAGCCCACAATCCCAGCTCATCTGCCATAAGATCGATGTCCGAAAAGCCTCCCCAGGTGTAGGGATAGACGTTGTGAAATCCGGCGTACTCCAAGGCACGTTGGGTGAGAACCCGTCCGGTATCGAAACTGTATTTGACAATGATGTTGCTCTGCTCCTTGTTGTAGTACAGAGAGCCATTGTAGACCACGTGGTTGGTTCCGGCCCATTTAAAGGGGAGATAATAGGTTCGCGATTCCTGGCCAGCGACAAAGTCGTCGATGCTTTTATACTCTCGAACAACCTTGCTGTTGGTGTAAGTGTCCATATACCAAACCTGTAGGAAAACGACAAGAGTGAGAATAAAGTATGTAGATGAGCAGCACACTCAATTATTTTACCCTTGTTGGAAAGCAGGTATTAGTAATCTAAAGAAAGAATATTAATCATCGATATATGGCAGAACATCCATCAAACTAGTTCCGCCTCCTTCAGAACTCACCCGGTTGTTTCTTGGAGAAGCAAACGGGTCGGTCATCCAGGCGCCAAACCTTGTTCCAGATGTTTTTATAGTCACAGGGCCAGTGATTTTCATTAATTTACCACAAGCTGGAAAACAAAACCTCAAAATTAATATATGTTATTATTTAACAGCATCGTCTTCTTTCCCGAGAAGCAATTTCATGCTTTAAGACTTGCTTGTGAAAAACAACAGCAACTCTTAATGATGTACCAGCTTTGTGTGTTCAACCCCCAATGGAGGGATGCAATTATCAGAGATATTAATAACATATTGAAACATCTGTTAAATTTGCCTAACCAACTTATTAATATTGTAAGGCTTTTTAGCACTTCAGAATTAGGAGGGTTATTTGAGGGCCGCTTGAAATCCCATTGTTGTTGCATTGAAATAATTGAATATCCAGTGCAGACAAACTGTAGCTGGAGGTAAAAGCTGAGGTTTTATAATTTGCTTTGGGCGGGATATTTTTAGTTCTGAATAAAACATCACTTTGCGACTTTATTTTATAAGCTGTACTGTAATGTGCTTCAAGCTAATTTAATTTCAATAAATATGAATGCACAATGCCACACAAATCATAGAGGAACTATTTTTTTGGTCTTTTGAATAAGCATTCACATACTGTACACTACCATTCAATAGTTTTGAGATCAAACTTTTTTATTTTATTCAGTAAAGGGTAAACTGATCAAAACTGCGTTTATATTTATCAAATAATTCTGAAAAAAGAAATGTGGAGTATGTTACATTTTAAAATACATTTCAAACAGGAAAAGTTGTGTTTTTACAGACTTTTTAAGCGTACAATAAATTGCTACATTTTGTAAGCTCTGTCAGTAGAGCCATAAACATTCAGACATATGCCACTGGCTGTTTTGACCTGTCTCACATGATTTTTGAGCTTCCTGCCTGCCATGAGTAGCATTTTAAAGATAACATGCCACTTTAAAAACAGTCCAACTAAAGTTTAAACCCGGTGTTATTTTTCATTCAATCGCCTCCATGTAGTGATGTTTGAACGCAAGAGTTTATCTTCTGTAAATATCTCTATATGGAATACATTGTGAGACTTTAATCGTTTAAAATGAAATAAAACTAAACTATTGTTCTTTAATATCAAATAAAAAAATATATAAAAGCTTTTACTGTGAATAGTGCTGGACAATAAGGTCAAAAGATTAATTTAACATTGCAAATGTTCACATCAGTTGATATTGATAACCATCACAGCAAATGGCAAATCTGTTTCTTTCCAATTTAAGTGAAGTATATTTATAAAGTAATTTCGAGAGGATCACGTGCTTATGATTGAACACAGCTGGTCCAGCATTAGCCAATTCATGATTCACCCATCAGACATTCCTAAGTCACCATAAATAACCTAAGTTCCATACCACAACCATCTTCATTTTGAAGAATCCCCCTTCTACTCCTACTCCTCCTTTCCTAGATTGGTTGCACAGTGGCCCAGTGGTTAGCACTGTTGCCTTACAGCAAGAACATCACTGGTTCTAGTCCTTACCAAACCAGTTGACATTTTTGTGCTCGCTTGGGTTTCCCCCGGTTTCCTCCCACCGTCCAAAAACATGCAACTTACGTTTACTGACTAATCCAAATCGACACCATAGACGTGCTCCTAGTAAGTAGTTATCTCTTCATAGCAATCCCTATTTTTCATTAGCTAGAACAGCAGGGGAGTTTCGAGTTCTACCTGAGCTCAAACTCCCCTCTCTCCCTGCAAAGGAAGGGAGCCCTGGGCTCGAGAATCTTATGAGCTCAGGGCTCTCTCCCGGGACAGCATGCCAAACACGCTTTAATCAATCATCAGATAAGTGTGAACTCTTGAAAGGCAGGTTTAAAATTGAAGGATAGTTTAATAAACAGACAGTTAAATGTTAAACTATTCTTTTATCATCAAGACATCACAAACCTGTCAACCTGATATTTCACAAATTTGAGGTACAGCATTTACAACAATGATTTTTTAAAAGAAAGATTATAAAGTTATTTCAATGAAACATTGTCAATCCAAAATATCAAACATTTAGACCATCGTAATCATAGTGTAAAACCATACATTGCACCCTATTACCATAATTAAATGTGACTACAATGTAAATTCAAAACCATGGTGCAGATGCTGGTACTAAAGTACATTATTGGTAATTGCAGTGATTAGCTTTTTAACTGGATTGGTTTCAGTGTTTCTCATATTTATCAGTGCCATTGAAAATATTAGTGCTGTTTAATCTGGCTTAAAACTAAATCACCAAGTTATTTATCTTCATTTTTAGCCAATCATATGATCGATTTGAGAACTATTCATGTTTACACAAACCTAAACGTGTGCTGTGCTGCTGATTAATGCGAAAATCGATAAATGGCAATTCAACTCAGCAGGCACCTTGATGTCAAAACTACATAAAAAATGCATAACAACACAATGCAAATCAATTTTATGTGAATTGACTACCTTGATGTCAAAATGACATCAAATTGACATTGGTGTCAAAAAAATGTGTCAAAAATCGATTACAGGACATTCTTTGACACCAATGTTAGATGTCAGATCGATGCCGATTTTGACATCAAGCTAGTTTACATGCATTGTTGGGATACAAAATCCAGTGTAAATTTCGAATTAAAGCTTTCAGATGAATAACACTTTTCATTTTCAATCGTTATTTAATATTTAGTGGTCAAAAGGGCGTCAATGTGGGTGGCACGGTGTGCACAGTGGGTAGCGCTGTCGCCTCACAGCTAGAAGGTCGCTGGTTCAAGCCTCAACTGGGTCAGTTGGCATTTCTGTGTGGAGCTTGTATGTTCTCCCTGTGTTTGTGTGGGTTTCTCTGGGTGCTCCGGTTTCCCCCACAAGTCCAAAGACATACACTTTAGGTGAATTGGGTAAGCTAAATTGTTTGTAGTGTATGTGTGTGTGAATAAGTGTATAGGTGTTTCCCAATGATGGGTTGCAGCTGGAAGGGCATCCGCTACGTAAAACATATGCTGGATAAGTTGGTGGTTCATTCCACTGTGGCGACCCTTGATTAATAAAGGGACTAAGCCAAAAAGAAAATAAAGCAATGAATGAAGGGGATCAATGTGTGGATGTCAAATGGATGTAGAGATTTTGACATCAAGGCCCAATCCCAACACTACCCCTTAGCTTTTCCCCTTACCCCTGTCCCAATTCTCTATTGCTTAAAGACACAGGGCTAAGGGAAAGGTGTAAATAGGCCTTTGAACAAAGTTTTTTCAGGACCACACTCGAAACCAAGGGGTAAGAAAATTTCCTAGAATATACCAGCCACAACGGCAAGATAGTTGCACCCGGAAGTAAGGAGATCCACAAATTAGTATTTTTTCTCATTATTACGAATTTTTACAAGCAAGCTTATGTTTCAATATATTCATAACCATGTTCATGTTTACCGTCATGCTTTAAAAGAAACCTACTTAAATAAAAAACGCTAAATTTTGCAATCTATAATAATAACTCCTATATAGCAGTCCAACAACATTCTGTCACTCGATGACACTCAAATACCCTATCAGAAAAGTCTAGTGGCTGGGAATGACTTTTTTACAGTGTCTGGTATATTGTTCATGTCGTTTTTGGTGTGTTTACATAGATGAATATGGCCAGGGTGTAAATGCACAGTATACAGGTAGTTACAATCTTATTGCCACATTATATTGTTATGATAACATGATATTGTTGCCTTCAGTGATTTCCTGAAGATAAATACCAAAAAATAACACAACTGGAATAACAGCAGACGCAATCGTCTGATCTCATATGAAGCAAGAGATTGGGATGACATATGATGACGTGTGCAGGTGCTGTAGTGGTGTCCCATTTCTTAGGGGTAAATTTTGAAGCCATTCCCATTCACACTCTGTTTTAAGGACCAAGGGGAAGGGGTAGGGGTACAAAAATAGAATTAGGATTGTGCCCAAATTGACTAGCATTTTTGACAGTCGTTTTTTAAAGTCTTTTTTTATGTTGTTTTGACATCAAGGTGCCCTCTGAGAAGCAATGCAATTAGTTCTGCTTTGGAGCATAAACATTGTATCAAACACTTGCTAATTACAGTCATCATTTTATCACCAGTTTTTTTTTGCATCTACATTTCAGTTCTTATTGTAAATGGATCATACTCACTGAGTTTGCTCATGCAGTTTCGCAGACGGCTGTCTAGGCTGAGGACTCTCTGATAGAGCGTCTCATAGTCATAAGCTCCCAGCTCTTCCTGGATGCCCGTCAGAACCGCAGACAGATTCCTGATTTCCTCTTTGAACTGAGAGATCAGCTTAGCATCTGTTTTGTACTGCTCCAGCACAGGAATCAATGGCTGGAGTTCATCCATACGATCTTTTAGCTCCTGTAGGCACACATACAGACAAAGAGAGGCTGTTAAGCTTTACAGGTTGCTCCCAATAAACAACATTTAGCTGTAAAATGCATTCCATTATGCGGTTGTTGTGAAAACTGTTCTATTATAGGCATACATATATTTAACATTTTGACATGGCACATACAATATTCATGGCAGATGCTGATGATTGTCTTTTGTAACCTAATAAATATGTACCTTAAAGTTCCTGGCCATTATAGTTTTCCTGTCCTCTTCAATTTGCCGGAACTTGGTCCGTAAGCCTTTCATTTGATTTTCCATTTTCATGACATACTGGAAATCACGCTGTGTGCGCAGATTAAGGACCTCAATGGATTGAGACATGTTCTGCACCTGCGTCACAAAGATCACAAGCTATGAAGTTAGCAGTTAGCGAAACTAATGGTTAAGTTGTAATTGTACACAAATACCTACTTAAAATTTTCAGCACAAGTCTTTTCTCGTTAACGCACATTTCTAATCAGCCAATCACATGGCAACAACTCAATGCATTTAGGCATGTAGACATGGTCAAGATGACCTGCTGCAGTTTAAACCAAGCATCAGAATGGGGAAGAAATGATTTAAGTGACTTTGAAAGTGGCATGGTTGTTGGTTGACAGGCTGGTCTATGTATTTCAGAAACTGCTGATCTACTGGGATTATCATGCACAACCATTTCTAGGGTTTACAGAAAATGGTCTGAAAAAGAGAAAATACCCAGTGAGTGCCAGTTCTGTAGTGACAAATCACACTTGGTGTCACTCCTGTCAGCTAAGAACAGGAAACTGAGGTTACAATTCGCACAGGCTTACCAAAAGATTAGAAAAAACATTGCCTGGTCTGATGCATCTCGATTTCTGCTGTGACATTTGGATGGTATGGTCAGAATTTGGCATCAACAACATGAAAGCATCTCGTAGTCATAAGCTCCTAGCTCTTCCTGGATGCCCGACATTCGGATGGTAGGGTCAAGAATTTGACATCAACAACATGAAAGCATGGATCCATCCTGCCTTGTATCAACGGTTCATGCTGGTGGTGGTGGTGTAATGGTGTGGGGGATATTTTCTTGGCACATTTTGGGCCCATTAGTACCAATTGAGCATCGTGTCAACGCCACAGCCTACCTGAGTATTATTGCTGACCATGTCCATTCCTTTGTGACCACAGTGTACCCATCTTCTGGTGGCTACTTCCAGCAGGATAACACGCCAAGTCATAAAGCGCGAATCATCTCAGACTGGTTTCTTGAACATGACAATGTGTTCACTTTACTCAAATGGCCTCCACAGTCACCAGATATCACTCCAGTCGAGCACTTTTGGGATGTGGTGGAACGGGAGAGTCGCATCATGGATGTGCAGCTGACAAATCTGCAGCAACTGCGTGATGCTATCATGTCAATATGGACCAAAATCTCTGAGGAATATTTCCAGTACTTTGTTGAATCTGTGCCAGGAAGGATTAAGGCAGTTCTGAAGGCAAAAGGGGGTCCAACCCGGTACTAGTAAAGTGTACCTAATAAAGTGGCCAGTGAGTGTATGTTCTTTTTAAATAGAGCACAGATTTAAATTTAAAAAGGCATCTTTAAATAAGCCACTGCACTGTTCAGGTTTATAGGATGTTGGTGCATAAGAGATTTGTTTTTCAGTTTGCTGAATTGTGGGCTGATCAGTAACTTTTGATGGGGATGCTCCTTTGCTGCTGGAGATACTGTTGCCCTAAAAAAATTAATTTTAATAATTTTGTTAACAAAACAACAACAACAACTTACATATACCTAGAAATGGTAAAACTGAAAATTTTAAAACTGTGACTTTTCCAAACTGGGGTAAACCTTGAAACTCGTTATCGTCCCATACCTAGTGTAAATGTGTACCAAACGAATGCAAAGCAGTTTTACTACTGCACATGTGGAATTTTAGAAGAATCTTCACATGTATCTTCATTTTAACAGATCAAAACGCGATGACGCGATGCCAGCCATTTTGCGCCAGACCGCACACCACACACCAGCTGATTGGTGGAGAGGAGACAGAGTGATGAAGCCAATTACGATATGGTTATGGTTAGGAGGCCATGATGGACAGAGGCCAGTGGGCAGATTTGGCCATGATGCCGGGGTTAAACCCCTACTCTTTTTCGAAGGACATTCTGGGATTTTTAATGACCACAGAGAGTCAGGACCTCGGTTTAACGTCTCATCCGAAAGACAAATAAAACAAAACCATGTCATTTGATACCCTGCACCATTAAATAATGAAATCCACTCAACAATTAAATGAACTGTACTCTTTTGTTTGTTTTTTCATTCCGTTAGACACTGGTCACTGTGGACATTTGCATGGAAAATACATTATATACATGACAAGATTGTGAGTAGATGAATGTATTTTTGTGCAAATTAAAACTTTAGCCTCAGCGGATCTGGGTAATAAGTAATGGGAAGCACTTTTCAAAGACACATCTCTCTGCATAAGTTGTGGATAAACTGACTACAATTAATGAATCTTTAAAAAGGTGCTGATCAAAAAAAAAAAAAAAACCCTGAAAGGTTGCAACAATCGCACATTGTTTGTCCCCGTCAAACGGTCTGATTAGCTACCTTGACTGGGGCGCTTGAAAAGCAGAAACCCATGAATCATGAATGAGATGCGTCCTCTGTAGGCCCGGACTTTCTTTTTGGGCTATAGGGAAAACGGAGGCGTTAATAAATGTACATATCAATATTAACGGCAGTCAGGCTCCCGCTGGATTGAGGCATGTATCATTTATCATAAAATCAGGTATTAATGACCTGCATAAAACCAGCCTCTCACTAACGCAGTGGAAGCACTTTTTCTGTGTGTGTGCGTGCGTGTGTGTGCGTGTGTGTGTGTGTGTGTGTGTGTGTGTGTGTGTTTAAAGGTCCTAAGTGTGAATGAGATTGATAAAAGAGAAAAACCATGGGGGAGGTGAATATGTAATGTGTGATTGAGAGAAAGAGCAAAAGGACAAGTATGTGTGTGTATGTGTGTTCATTTCAGTATTAGTGGTAGGCTACAGTAGTTCCAGTGCAAGTGTGCAAGTCCCTAAGGCAAAACAGTACATTAGTTGTCCACACAATATGTACTAGCCAAATGATGCCGGTTTGTGTGCACATTGATTGATAGAAAGGAGAGAAAGCAGGAAGAAAGGCAGAGAGAGAACTAAAGCTCTGGCTATTACAGGGCTTTGTGATGTTTTGAATATTTGCACTACATTTGCAATGCATGGTTAATAACGTCATGATTTTAATGCATCTTTTTTATGAGGCCATAAAATGTACAAAAAAACTATCCAAGTTTTTTTTTTTTGTATAAGAATATTAGGACAGATATATATATATATATATATATA